>NW_024121677.1:3058218-3255487 GCF_016745375.1 Pimephales promelas
ATTTACGCTATTGACAGTTTTGTTGTCGACTAGCTATTAGAAAGACTAAGCTGTTAGCAGCTAACGTTACTTATTAGACTATGTCAATAGCTTAAATCAAGTTAAATATGATCCATTCATCGTCTAGTTTGTCATACTGTGTGTTAATGAAAAAAAAAAAGGCTACGTGCTTAACTTGGCGATTCCACGAGATAGTGGTATCGTTAGATGTCTGAATAGTCCATATTTGGCCGCTGTGTGGGGTCATTAATCCAGTTTTCGACCATTTCAAAGGGACACCTCTGTAACCCCGTATTCAGTAACGTTAGCTTTTTAAGTTTGTGGCCATTTTTGCTATCAAGAAACTTTGCAGATCTAGTGCGAGTTCTGTTCTCATGGGAATCCGTTTGTTTTCCCATAGACAGTATAGAGGTGTTTTCCCCCAAAAGGGGCGTTACCCTTCGATAACGCAAAAGTGGCGTTGGTCTATAGCGCGTCAATTAATGTTGACAAAATGAAGCGAAAACTATCCCTCTGGTCACGATAAGAGAAAGAAGAAAAAACATGAGAGTGAATGCGGGAACAACATTTAGGTAAACTTGTGTGCTCTTCTCTCCAAGTTTGATGTCAGTCAGCAAAGTAAAGTTAAGTTTATGTGCATTTCTATTGTGTTTTTTCGGTCTTGCTGACCTAGCTGGGCAGACAGGCAGTGCATCTCTTGCATCACTTCTCTTTGTGCCTGACTGACAAAAGTGAGAGTAAAATACAATTATTTATTACGTTTGTTTTTGATAAACAACAAAGTGCATGTTGCGCAACGGTGTTTGTTTACTGCAGCTCGGAAAAGATAACCGCGTCGCGTGTAGGCTATCATGCGTGTTCATATGCGCGTGCACGAAATGAAACGCGCATTTTTTCAAGCAGAAATATATGTGGACATACTGTACAATATGTGGGCGGGAAATGATGGCACTCCTCTCATCAAAGTACACATTATACATACATACTTTTAAAACAAGAAACTGATTATATAGTCTCAGTCAATGTGTAGTTAAACATTCTAAACAACTGCAGCAGCACTAATTATGCAAGATGGAAAGCAATATTGACAATTTGACATTGATTGACTATTGATATATAGGCTATATTGAATTTAAAATGTTGATAAGCTGGACATACTGGTCAATATGGATGCACATCCCTCAGTAAATAATAACCATAAATCAAGAATTGCTTCAACATGCATAATAATAAAAAAAAAAAAACTTTAACATGCCATGGCAAGCCATTTTAGCTTTTATTCATTCACAGTTTATGTATTTTTGATATTAAGAATATCATTTTTTTTTTTTTTTACTATTTTCAATGTGAATTCTTGATTATTTTTTACTAGTAAGGCCCCTTAGTTACATTTTTATCTACCAATGTCTATTTTTGGACTTACATGTTCACTTGTACAAAAGTTAATTCTTGATATCAATGAGCTCACGTCACGGCGTCACGGGTCAGGTAGAGGGCCCCTTAGCAGAATTTTGCTTAGGGCCCCAGGGAGGTCAGGATCGGCACTGGCTCCGAGTGTCTGCCAGGTTGAGCCAGAGATGGCGCTCCTGGACCACACTGGTGGCCATCACCTGACCAACGGCGCGAGCGGCCACTTTCGTCGCCCGGAGAGCAAGATCAGTGGCGGACCGCAAATCTTTGAATGCCGTTGGATCAGTCCCGCCCTCGTGCATATCTCTGAGCAGCTTCGCTTGGAAGACCTGCAAAGTGCTCATCGCATGCAAAGCGGAGGCCGCCTGTCCCGCCGCTCTATAGGAACGCGCCGCCATAGCAGACGAGAACCTACAGGCTTTGGATGGGTGCTTAGGAGGACCACGGGAGGAGGCGCTCTGTGGACACAGCTGCATCGCAACAGAGCGCTCCACCGGGGGCATCCCAGTGTACCCACGGGCGGCCCCACCATCGAGGGGGGGAAAGGCGGGGGAGAGATCGCGCTCTCGAGTGGACAGGGGAGCCCCCCAAGAGCGCGATAACTCCACATGCAGCTCGGGGAAGAAAGGCAATGGAGTTGGCCGTGGCCTTGCGGCGGCAGCTTTGTCCAAAAACCAATCATCCATCCGTGAGAGATCGGGGCAGGGCGGAGGGTTCCACTCTAACCCGATACTCCCAGCGGCTCGAGACAGCATGGCCGTCAGCTCGGGATCCGACACGGGCAACGCTGGCACTCCCGAAGGAGGCAACGCAGCCGCATCCTCATCTCCCGAGGACTCTAGCCCGCCTAGTGATGCTGTGATGGACATCGCATCATCATCATCTGGAGCGCTGCCCGAAGCAGCCGGTACCGCCGAAGAAGGGGCCGACTGAATCGAATTAACGCTCGCTGGCTCTCGCAGCCTTCAGGGCGCCCACCCTCCCTCCCTGTTCTACAGCGTGAGGTCATGCCTACCGGGAGGGGGGAGTGATGTCACAGTCCTCGTCTGCACCAGTCTGCATACAGGTTTATACAGGTTTACAGGAATACAGGTTTCTGAACATCCATTTTTGTCAAACTCAATCAGGTGAGTATTCACAATGGAAGCATCCAAGCAAGCCTATTACATGCTTTTTAGCAAAACCGTAAAACAATAATGAACATAAAACAATTCTAAACCAGCAAAAGTTTAGGAAGCAACATACAGAAATATCAAACTCTATAATGAGCACCAAATTGTATTAATGTCTGTTGTTTTTCTGCCTTTCTTTTAATTAGCTTTTCTCTGGTTCTCTTTGTACATTTCTCTGTTTCACTCTTTTTTTCTCACCCACATGTGTCACTTGGGGTCTTTCTCTGGCTGGCAACTCTTTCTGAAATGGGAACCTGATGTTGCTGCAGAAAAGAATAGTTTTATTGATCTGCGGCCACTATTAAAGAAATAAATAAATGTGTAGAGAGTTTGTGGGGAATTCCGCCCAGGGAAGGGGAGGTATGTGGAGGGGTTCTGCATTGTTGATCCAGAATGACACTGATTGACAGTACCGGTACAAAAGCTGATAGCAACGTTTGGCATGCCGCTGGTTTAAAGGACGGACATAGCCGCTGATTTTAGGTTTGTGGAGCATGACTGTGCGCTGGGGTGAGCTTGTCTCTTAACAGCCTCTCTCCATGTCTGTTCTTCACCCTTCCATTGTTGTTCAGAGTTCTTTTGTGGATTTTTTAAACTTTTTTAAAACAATCCACAATTTTTCTCAATAATAGTCTGCTTTATAAACCAGGGCTGCTCTAAGCCACAGCAATAGCACCCCGTCAATACAGATAGCAGGTTTAGAGCACAGGTGTGTGCTGGATGTGGACCAGAGTGACACGCTGTCACCTATCAGCTGAAATTAGCAGCCCAGGTAGGAGCCACATAAGTAAGGCTTCTTCTGGCTGTCCTCTGAGTTTATAGCACAACAGCTGATGGACAGAACCAGCAATTTAAGATTCCTCCCCTTTCGATACTCTCTCTGCTGGTGGTTGTCGCTAGATTTTTCATAAAAAAATGACTTTGTATGCCACTGTATGACTGCTTTCATTGATTTAGTTGCTTAAAGGTTGAAGTGTCTCATTTCTGTGTCAGTAGCGGCACCAAACAGAGTGGCAAAAATAACTAGATTTTTACATTTTTGGAAGAAAACGTGAGTTGTTCCTGGCCATGTAAAACGTCTCGGGTTATGACTATAACCCTTGTTCCCTGAGAAGGGAACGAGACACTGCGTCGATAAAATCGACTCTTTGGGGACGCTCCCTAAGCGTGCGCCTCTGAAGTATGAATGAAACTAATCCAATCCTGATTGGTGTTGCGTCGTGACGTAACATGTGACGGCATACCCGGAAGTATAAAAGTGACGCTGTCACAACACACACTAGCCTCGCGATGAAGCAAGACGCTCAAGGGTCTGAAAAGGGGGCGTGGCAACACGACGCAGTGTCTCGTTCCCTTCTCAGGGAACAAGGGTTATAGTCATAACCCGAGACGTTCCCTATCGAGGGAACTCAACACTGCGTCGATAAAATCGACTCTTTGGGGAACGAGTACCCACTAGGCCACGCACCGAACAGACCCGCCCCAGAGTGAAACTGATTAGGCACTCAGCAAGGGCCGAGTACGTGTGCACCGGGCGTACTGGGAAGGCTGAGACTGTAAAACCTGATGAAAGTATGCGGGGTAGCCCAGCCGGCTGCCTCACAAATCTCCTGCAGAGGTACTCCCGACAGAAGGGCCCTAGAGGAAGCCATGCCTCTAGTCGAGTGAGCCCTTAAGGCCAAAGGTGAAGGAACCCCACGCACCTTGTAAGCCTCAGTAATAGCCTGGACAATCCAGTTACTTATAGTTTGTTTGGTCGCCGGGAGCCCCTCTTAGGTGACCCAAAGCATACTAACAACTGGTCAGATCTTCTCCAAGAAGCAGACTTTTCCAAGTATACACTCAAAGCTCTGACGGGGCAGAGCAAGTGAAGCCTCTCTTCTCCCGCCGACACATGAGGTGGAGGATGGAATGCCTGAAGGACTACAGAGCGAGCCGTACTCGAAGGAACTTTAGGCACGTAGCCCGGACTCGGGTGCAAAAAGGCCTTTACTTTGCCAGGGGCAAACTCCAAGCAAGCTGGCGTTACCGCCAGGGCCTGGAGATCTCCCACCCTCTTAAGAGAGGTAATCGCTAAGAGAAAGACCATTTTCAACGTTAAGTCCTTAGGTGAAGCCGACTCTAAAGGTTCGAAGGGAGCGAGGGACAACCCTTCCAGAACTATTGCCAGATCCCAGGCAGGCACCCTGGACCTGATCGCCGGCCTCATCCTCCAAGCACCACGGAGAAACCTAATGACCAACTGGTGCCTCCCCAGAGGTCCACCATCTACTGGCGCGTGGAAAGCCGAAACGGCAGCCACGTACACCTTAAGAGTGGACGGGGAGAGACCCGCAGAGAAACGATCCTGAAGGAATTCCAGAACTGAAGCCACTGGGCAGTTTACTGGATCCAACCTTCGTTCTCCACACCAAGTGTGAAACACCTTCCACTTGAGGCCATATAATCTCCTGGTAGATGGGGCCCTAGAGCTAAGTATGGTTTCAACCACCTCAGCTGATAAGCCAGCATTTAGGTACTGAACCCCCTCAGAGGCCAGACCCACAGCTTCCACAACTCTGGGCGAGGGTGGAAGATTGTGCCCTCCGCCTGAGACAATAGATCCCTCCTCAGAGGAATCGGCCATGGCGGAGCTATGAGGAGTGATATTATATCCGAGAACCATACTCGTGTCGGCCATCTCGGGGCAACCAGAAGTAGACTGATGCCCTCTTGACGGACCCTCTCCAGGACCCCTGGGAGCAGAGCGATCGGGGGGAAAGCATACAGGCGAAGCCTCGGCCAAGCCTGTACCATGGCATCCAACCCCAGTGGGGCTGGATGTGAGAGGGAGAACCAAAGTGGACAGTGGGACGTCTCTCGAGACGCAAACAGATCCACTTCCATCGGTCCGAACCTCTCCCATATCGACTTCACCACATCCGGATGAAGTCTCCATTCCCCGGGCCTCAGCCCCTGCCTCGACAGGATGTCTGCTCCCCGATTCTGAACCCCTGGGATATACATTGCCCTTATTGACAATATCTTTCCCTGGGACCAAAGGATAATCTGATGCGCCAGTTTGCACAGAGGGCGCGATCTGAGTCCCCCCTGTCGGTTCAGATAGGCCACCACTGACGTATTGTCTGTCCGTATAAGGACGTGGCGACCCTCGATGTCTGGGAGGAAGCTCCTCAAAGCCTTGAATACCGCCATCATCTCCAGGCAATTTATATGCCAAGTGCGATGATGGTCCTGCCACAGACCCCTGGTAAAGCGGCCGTCCATGACCGCGCCCCAGCCCGTAAGGGAGGCGTCTGTCGAAACGGTTTCCCGGCGACATGACACCCCCAACACTGGCCCTTGGGATAGGAACCAAGGCTTCTTCCATATTTGCAGAGACTGAAGGCACTTGCGCGTTACTCTGATCATACGGAACGGATTTCCTTTGGGTGAGAACCCCTTGGTCTTCAACCACCACTGGAGGGGCCTCATGTGAAGGAGGCCCAGAGGAATAATGTTGGATGCCGCTGCCATGAGGCCCAGCATCCTTTGAAAGTGTTTCACAGTGACGGCCTGACCTAGCCTCACCCTGGACACCATCGCCAGAATTGACTCGATACGTGCGGGAGACATACGTGCCTGCATTGTAATCGAGTTCCACACGACTCCCAAAAAGGTCGTGCCCTGGGACGGTTCTAGCACACTCTTCTTCAAATTGAGTCTTAACCCCAATTTTTGAATATGGCCAAGAACGACATCTCGATGCCGAACTGCCATCTCCCGAGACTGGGCCAAAATAAGCCAGTCGTCGAGATAATTCAATACGCGAATCCCCTGAAGTCTCAGTGGAGCAAGGGCCACGTCCATACACTTGGTAAATGTGCGGGGAGAGAGTGCTAGGCCGAACGGAAGAACCCGATATTGGTATGCTTCGCCCCCGAAAGCGAACCTCAGGTATCTCCTGTGACAAGGAAGGATGGAGATGTGAAAATAGGCGTCTTTCAGATCTATCGTGACAAACCAGTCCTCGGATCTGATTTGACTCACGATTGTTGGAATGGTCAACATTCTGAATTTGAACCTTCTCAGAGACCGGTTCAACACCCTGAGATCCAAAATTGGCCTTAACCCCCCATCCTTCTTTGGAACTATAAAGTACCGGCTGTAAAACCCGGACTCCCTGTCTACCGGAAGAACACGTTCTATGGCTCCTTTCGACAGCAGAGTCTGTACTTCTTGTTCCAACACCTGAGCCTGCTCTGGGACCACCGCAGTGAGCACCACCCAGAGAACTTGGGGGGCGGTGCGCGAACTGCAGTCTGTACCCAACTCGTATTATCTGCAGGACCCATGGAGATATGTTGGGAAGATGATACCATCCCTCTACAAAATCTGCTAAGGGTACCAGCCTCTCGAGGCTGGCCTCTGGTGTCTTTTCGCTGGAAATTGATGCGGCCCGAAGCGCTGTTAACGGCGGACCTGCATCTTTTCCTAGAGGGCCCCGTTGTGAGAACAACCTCGGTTGTCTCACTGCGGAGGGGGCAGCCCTCTGAAGTCCTGCCTTGGCTAGGACCTCTTTTCCGAAGTCCTCTTAGCCTGAATGACGTCCCTCAGGTCGCCCCTCTGGCTGGAGGACTTCGGTTTTTGGGAGCGTTTCCTCTGTTGCCAAGACCCCGGAGGGGGGCTCTAGAGGAAACGCTCTCCTTCTGCTCTGCCCTGTGGGAGGAGCTGGCTGATGGCTGGGGCTGATTGCTTTGCCCCCCCCTACTAGATTTGGCCTTCGCTTTCCGGGGGAGGTACTGCTGGAACGCCGCAGATTGTTTTCTCGACTCCTGAAACCTGTCGACAACCGAATTAACGGCGTCGCCGAACAGGCCAGAAGCCGAAAGCGGCGCGTCCAGCAGGAAGGACCTATCCTTTTCTTTAATTCCGGATAAGTTCAGCCACAGATGCCTCTCCGTGGCCACCATGGCCGCCATAGAGCGGCCAATAGCGCTGGCCGCTTCCCTAGTGGCCCGGAGAGACAAATCTGCGGCCTTCCTCAACTCCGCGACATCTTCAGGAGTAGGCCCCTCCCCCTCATCCAAATCTTTCAGGAGGTCGGCCTGGTATGCCTGCAAAATCGCCATTGAGTGCAGACACGAACCAGCCCGACCCGCCGCCATGTAAGCCCTGCCCACCAATGCAGATGTCTCTCTGCAGGGCTTACTAGGCAACACCGGGGTCTTTAGGGAAGACGCCGATTCGGGAGAGAGATAGCTCGCTAAAGCCTCCTCCACCTTCGGCATCTTCCCATATCCCATATCTCGAGCCCCCATAACATTGCTGTAATCTATTACATTGGGACTCGAAATACGGGACGAATGCGGTCTTTCCCACGTTCTCGAGATCTCTTTATGGAGATCAGGGAAAAACGGCAGACCCCGGCGGTGAGGCTGTGACCTGCGCTGCAGGTAACGCTCGTCCATTTTACTGGTGACTTGCGTTTCCTGCTCATGTTGTGGCCAGCTGATGTTTAGTCTGGCCACAGCGCGTGTCACAACCTCCACCAGCTCCTCATAACCCAGGCCGCGTGATGGCGTGCTGAGATCACGGTCGTCCGCATCGATGCTGAGCACGTCCCCTTCCTCAGAAGTAGACAGCTCAAGCACCGGGACCTGATCGCGGGTAGGAGAAACCGCAGCGCGGGCTCCCACACCACTCTCAGAGGCTGCGGGACCAGCCGATGGCGAGCGAGAAAATGCCTCAGCATTCTCACTCTCCTCCGCCAGATCCCGCTGCGAACCCCAGGATCTCAGTCGCCGCATCGCCTCGACATATGCGGGACCGGAACCCTGGGAACGCGAGCCTGACCGTGCTCGTCAAAGCACGCCAGCCGGGAGCGCAGCACTCTAATAGGCAAAGCCTCACACATTTCACAAGCAGCCCCCTCGAGAGCTGCCCGTGCGTGCTGCACTCCCAAACAATACACACATAGAGAGTGTGCGTCCCCACCCGTGATGAAACGAGGGCAGGGATGCACACACCTCTTGAATTGTTCACTGGCCATACTTTCTTTCAATAATAAGACAAACAACACCAAATAAGACAGACAGTTTCAACATAAAGCGCTTGCTGAAGAGCGAAAGCTAGTGTGTGTTGTGACAGCGTCACTTTTATACTTCCGGGTATGCCGTCACATGTTACGTCACGACGCAACACCAATCAGGATTGGATTAGTTTCATTCATACTTCAGAGGCGCACGCTTAGGGAGCGTCCCCAAAGAGTCGATTTTATCGACGCAGTGTTGAGTTCCCTCGATAGGGAACTTGCTGCCACAATACTACGGTATTGTAAGTGTCATCGCTTTTGCAATTTTGGGGGGTTGTTACAAGGTGTTTTTTTACTGGCCAATCTTTAAACTCTTTATGACATTCTGGTCTCCAAATGGCTTTAATCCAGGGTTGAAATTTTAGGGGGGTTGTGGGGAGAAAAATGTCACCAGCAGGGGCGTAGCAATCATTTCAAAAGTGAGGATAGATCTATCTATCTATCTATCTATCTATCTATCTATCTATCTATCTATCTATCTATCTATCTATCTATCTGTTTCACTTAACCAAAACTGTCTTTCATATTGAAACTTCTTCAAACTTTCTGGTAGGCTTTTTAAAGAAAACTTTAAAACGTTTGAAAACTTTTTAGACGTTTGTCTACAAACCTTTTTAATCAAATTGTAAAGTGTTACCGTATGGTATACATCATGTACACATGTTACAAGTACAACACTGCATGATTCAAGCTTTTTTTAAAAGCCAGTCTATTACTTTTCACCTGTGAATTTTTTTTTTTTTTTTTGAGTGTCATCCTCTTTCTGACCTGACAACCCTACGCTCCCTGTTTCTTGATCAATCTTGACAACACAGAAGAAGAAAAAAAACATTAAATTAGTGCAATAATATTATTGAGCCCTATAAGTTAAGACCTAAATCAGAACATTAATGCATACAATTGCATACTGCATTTATATTGAATGGTAACACTTTACAATAAGGTTTCATTATCTATCTATCTATCTATCTATCTATCTATCTGTCTGTCTGTCTGTCTGTCTGTCTGTCTGTCTGTCTGTCTGTCTGTCTGTCTGTCTGTCTGTCTGTCTGTCTGTCTGTCTGTCTGTCTGTCTTACTTAACCAAAACTGTCATTCATATTGAAAACATTCAAACTTCATGCTTTTAAAACTTCTTCAAACTTTCTGGTTAGGCTTTTTAAAGAAAACTTAACGTTTGTCTACAAACTTTTTTAATCAAATTGTAAGGTGTTACCTTATTATATGGTAAACATCATGTACACATGTTACAAGTACAACACTGCATGATTCAAGCAAATAAGTTAGATAATGGCAGAAAATTAGGCAAAGTTATTCATCAATGACAATGAGCAACCAAATTCGGATACCACATTACAACTTACAGTTCTTGACTTTTTTGCGAAAAAAAGTGTGAAGTGTTTTTCGCCGGTTTGAATTCCTTTCGACCTTCGACGATGGATTCAGTGCGGGTGCGAGCACGGGCGTGTGGTGATGCACGAGCGCGAGTAACTGATTACCATGGCAACGTGAAAGTCACGTGTAGATACAGTAGCTAGGCGATCTTTTCTCTTTGAATTTTAAATCTGTATCTATAAATACACATTGGCTCGCGAAAACCTCAACATGTCGTGAACACTTCCCCTATGACAAAGTGCGGGGGACAAATTTACATTTTATAAAATGTGGGGGGGGGGCACGTCCCCCGCGTCCCCCGCGTAATCTACGCCCTTGGTCACCAGAATGAACAAAATTACCCCCAAAATTTAAAGGATAATTCCGGTATTTAACACCTTGAGTCTATTTTGTAGTTTGTTTTGAATGAAATAGAGTGGTGGACTTAGAAATTTCGACACTGGGTCCTGTCTCGACTTTTTGACTTTTTTAGAATCGTCTGTGACAGCGTTAGACTGGGTGTCTATGGGCATGCACAAACATGTCCATAAAACAACCCTTAACGTTAATATTCAAAACTGTGGAACTCACAGAGTGGTTGGTGATGTTCGTTGATGTTCTGAAACAAGTAGTGTAGCGAAATACCGTTTCTGTCGTATTTTATTTGTCATTTTTTAAAATCGCATTGATGTCTTCTAAAGCTCGTTGATATTACTGCGCTAGCTACCGGAAAAGGAAAGGGGTCTGTTTACATTTGGTTGTAGTCTTTTCGCTCGGTTCTCCGTCTCTCAGAAGGCTAGCGTGAGCAGAGCAACTCTGCTCCCGGACTTTTTTTACGGTGCGCTAGAAACCGTATTCCGTACAGCGTCCTGGTTGTCACCATCAAGTGGTCGGGATTGTGCTAACGTTTCAGACTCAAATATCGAGCGGAAGTTTATACGCGGTTGTGAGGTATCTGAATAAATAGTTCCACAATAGCAAACAACACAGATTGAAAGCATACATAGCGCCGATATATTTGTTTTTAATCATCAACGAACACCACCAACCACTCAGTGAGTTTCACAGTTTTGAAAATGAACGTTAAGGGTTGTTTTAAGGACATGTTTGTGCATGCCCATAGACAGCCAGTCTAACACTGTCACAGGCGATTCTAAAAAAAGTCAAAAAGTCGAGACAGGACCCATTGTCAAAAATTCTAAGTCCACCACTCTATTTCATTCAAAACAAACTACAAAATAGACTCACCCTTTACAGGATAATAGCCCCGCAAAATCTTGAGTGCTCCACACCCGTCATCTACAGTCTCTCGCATGACCAGAGAAAAACTTTTGCCATCGAGGAATTGGATCAGTTCAGCATATGCTTCTGCATCTTTTGATGCAATCAATCAGTTTACACTTCTGGCCCGATGAGCTCCACGCCAATTCTCTCGAAGGAGACCTGCATAAGTGGAAAAGGGTGCAAAGGCGCTTTTGGAGAGGCCGGTGGATTTACCAGCTGACATTCACGACAAGCCACACACCATCTACACACATTTTCGTGAATGCCCGGCAAAAAGAATCGGGTCATTAGACAATTTAATGTAGCGGCCTGTCCTCAATGCCCGGCCATCGGATTACTGTGAGCCGCCTGGACAGCTTTTTGGGACTAACAATTGTGTTGCTTTGACTAAACGTATTGGGTCACTCGATACAACCTGTCTTTTATAATTGAAAAATAAGGATAGGAGGGCGGTCGAGCTGGTTGGAGAAACTGTCAATAGAACAGACCTGTTTTTAGAGACATCCGCATTTAAACACCCCAATAACTGATTAAAAGCTGGCTAATTAGCGGATTTCCTAAAATTAGCGGATGTCTAAGGCGCAAACTAACTGCCAACTCTACCTTATATTTTTGACCTTGGAATTGTATAGCTACAGACATTAGGGGATATCTCACCACATCCCTGTGCACACACCCGAACCATGCAGCTTTTATCCAATGCCCCAGGCTGAATCAGGCTTTAATGAATGGAGGTTTGGTTACAGCCTGAATCCACAAAAGCCTGTTAGGTACCCCCCTTTATCCCCCCTCAAAGGTATTTGGTACAACCTGGCTTGATCGAGGGCGGCCTGCAGGACATCCGGAACCTGGTTAAGCGTCCCCACCTCCATAACTATAACTGGACACCTGTCTATAAAGTGCCCAAGGTCCCTGCAATGCCAACAGGCCGGCAAAGCCTAGTGACATGAAGTGGGTTGAGAGATAACGTGAAGAGAGTGGAGAAACGGGAGCTTATGCTGTGTCCATAATGGCCGGCCCCATTCCCCTGAGCGGAGCTCTGGGTCCAGCTGGAGTCTCTTGAAGATAGAAAGCGTGATAGGAGGAGTGTGTGATGACGTATTGATGTAGTGTGTGTGTAGCCTGGTTCAACCAGACTCTAGTTCATTTCATTTCCACATAGAGTCTGGAACCGCGCCATTGAAAAACGTTTCCTTTCTTGTAGGCGGGTTCACTATTAAAGTTCAAATCTATTGGATCTGCCCAAAGTCACTCACGATCTGCCATAGCCAATCGCTAACGGGGTGTCGTGAGTGACGTATGTCACGCGCCGAAATGGCTGGAAACAACAAGTCCGAATGATCAGAGGATTATGTTTACAATAGGATTTCAGTCAACGAGCGCCGCAGGTTTTGTTAATCTAGGAACAATTATTAATTCGAAATGTATATTTGACACGAAGGACAGTGATATATTCATTCAACGGTGGAAGCTGTGTCTAATCATTACAAATACGCCGCTGTGGTCGTTTCTGATCTGCCACAAGTGCTGTAGCAGCTACAGTGAATGATCAATCTGTCTCTATCTGCAGATGTGTAATAAACAATAATTTTTCATATTACGTCTAATTGTTTCTTAATTACCTTAATTATGGTCTTCAAAGTATGTGTTTGTACATTTTTATGTGACATTTATTTTTTTTTAGTAAAACAAATCAACCATTGTCATCTAAAACTGAAAATCAAATATCTTCAAAGTATGGTTTTTCACATTTTTATTTATGACAATTATTTTTTTTTAAATCACAACCAATTTGTATGATTTACAACATGTAAAACTGACACACCAACCTCCTGCACGAGTGCACAAAGGGGCTCAAAATGTTCTATTCATCACAAGAATCAGTAAATTTACAGTTGGGAATATGAGCGACTGACATGACTCCTGAGCGGATCTTCAACAATAGTTTAGCAGCCAGGACTCGGGGCTTCCGAACACCAGGCTAAACCGTCCGTCCAAAATGTCACGGTCATCGTGCACGAACTGCCCAGCACAAACTTCCAAACTTTCTGCCTCCTTCACTTGGTCCTCAGTTGTGCAACAAGAGGTTAGACGATAACAATCCGGCTTTAAATTCTGTATATTCGGCAGTTTCTTTTCCAACAACGGACCGAATAGCTTTTTTCACGTCTTTCTCCGCTGCCATTACTGAATTGAAACTGACGCGCTTACATCAACGTCATCTTTCTCAGCCACTCCCTCTATTCGCTGATTGGTCCTACAAAAAATTGATTTCTGGAAACCTAAGGATATGGAGCGATCCCAGACGTAGTACAGAAGTAAAATGAAATTGAGCGGAAGTGGGTAGGAGGGCGCAGCCAGGCTAGTTTGTGTGTGCGCGTTGGGTGTGAAATTCAACGTGGCAGCGCGCCGCTGCTAGAAAAGACAACAAACTTTGTATTTTTATTAATTTATTTTTTCCTCTCTTGCTTTTTCCGCTACAACATCACCCGCTTTAACTCTAACTTAAAACTTGGATTTCAACTCGGACCTGGGCCAACTGGAGGATTGCATTGAACCATCACTTCAACAGACTCTGTAACGTTACAATGGGCCGATCACGCAAAGCCAAAAAACCACGCACTTCGGACTCTCCCTTATCAACCGATTCCTCGCCGTCACCAACATCACCAGCATCCACTCCTATCAAAACAAACTGCTGTTCCAACATACTTTTATCAATCAACGAGCGCTTATCTAACCTGGATTCTAGACTCTCACTAATCGAAGTACTGCACAAAGAATTTCAAAACCTCCGCCATAGCCTGGAATACAGTCAACAGCAAGTCGATTTACTCACAGAAGAAAACAAATCACTGAAAAGCTCCATGGACACACTCACTACAAAACTTTCAGCTGTAAACACTCAACTTACCTCTGTCATCGCTGAGAACAAAGCCATGCAAGAAACCATCCTGGATATACAGTCACGAAGTATGAGAGACAATCTAATTTTCTCCGGCATTCCCGAATAATCCACCGAAGACCCCGAAAAATCTGTTAAGGACTTCCTGGTTAACCAGCTCAAACTTACACCGTTTAGGACAGAAACTCATCAACTCCACCCGTTCCCGCCCCATTATAGTCAAATTTGAACATTTCAAGCAAAAAGTACTGGTCCAGCGACAAGGAAGGCAGCTCAAAGGGACTCAATATGGACTCAACGACAAATATCCACAAGAGATCATCCGCAGACGTAAGCTACTTTTCCCCATTCACAAGACAATGATCAACCAAGGTAAAAAAGCAATCATCACAGTGGATAAATTATATATTGATGGACAATTGTTTAGAGACAAAGACTCCCTGGCTTTACTAATTATTGAAAATAGCAATGTAGCATTTCCAATCCGTTTATTTTCAATTTATATTGAATTCATAATCCTCATATTCTTTCATTAAACTACTTGCACCACACACTCACATTGTATTCTAAATGCACCTAAATAGCCTTGCTCACTGTTTATATGTTCTGTTGTTGGTTATAGGTATCTATGTTTTCCCATTTGTCATTTGGTGTTATAGATTTACACACACACACACTCAACCACATTCACATCCACACACACAGACTTATACTCACACAAGGTAACTATGAAATGTACATTATAGGTTCATGCAATTGAAATTCATAACTTTAAATATTCGTGGAGTTGGTTCACAAACAAACAAACAAAAAAAAAATTTTACCTAAAAAATACACAAGCGGATATATGTCTAATACAGGAAACACACCTCTCACAATATACACAAAACAGCTTAAAAACTACACATTTTAACCACTGTTTTTCCTCCCACTATAATTCAAAATTACGGAGCCCGGGAAGTCACCTGTGGGGGGAAAAAAAACAATCCGAGGTGACGGTTTTGCAATCCGTCCCCTCAGTTTATAAACTGTACTCACGGATTCTTAAACTGTTCCCTCAGTTTAGATGCCTCCTGTTTAGATGCGGGATGCATTGCATTGTTTTTATCGTTTTTTAAAATGGATAATTTCTTACATTTAAAAAAAAAAAAACTACATTTAGGTTACTTTTTATCTTTAAATTCCATTTTAGAGGAAAAAGCTCAGTATAATAAGCGAAAAAATAAATAAAATAGGCTAATAATAACACACAGTTCAAAATCTGTAAAAGATTTGGTTATAAGCTATAAATTATTTTATGTTAAACAATTACTGTCTTCGGTGAACTCATTCATAGCAATAAATGGAAATAATAATTATCTATCAAAATCTATTTAGGGTACATAGGCCTATTTAGAAGACGCTTTTATCCACAAAAAAAAAAAAAAAAAAAAAGAACAAAGCAATTCGTCAAATGTCAGTCTTAAACAATAATAATGGGCTAAGATTATAACAAACAAACACAGGTTTTTAACGCATATCCAACTGTTTGTGTGAAGTCTCTCTATGGTTCCCGAGACATGCTCTTTTCATTTAGCACTGCGGGCAAAATGTATTTTTTAGAAAGTAAAATCGTTTTTTTTTTTTTTTTCATATTAATTTGCGAATATTTTAAATGTTTAATAAAGGCAAAAAGTCAATATATATATATATATTTTTATGTGCACAAACACTTCAAAATCTTGTGTTTATTTGTGATAATCTCAGCCCTGTATTATTATTGTCTAACCTGTAGTATTATGACTGACATTTGACGAATTGCTTTGTTTCTTTTTTTTTGATAAAAGCATCTTATATCTAAATATGTAGCCTAAATGTAATAATAATAGCTTAAATATTATTATTAGGCCTATTATTTGCATTTATAACTTTAAATGAGTTCTCTTAAGACAGGAATAGGCCTATGTTAATCATAAAACAATTTATGAAGGTTTTATTTTTATAGGCCTTGAACTTTGTGTTTGTGTTATATTTATTTTTTTGTATGTGAAGTCCTTTTAAAAAACAATGCATCCCGCATATAAACAGGAGGGTTGAATCATGCGGCACACTCTCGGGGACGAGCCACAAATCCGTGTACGGATTACAAACCCATAAATACGGATTGCGAAAGCGTGGGCACGGTTTATGAATTTGTGGGTACAGATTGCAAAAACTGAGGGCACGGTTTACAAATCTTAGGAACTCAAATATTAGGAACTCGTGGGTACGGTTTATTAATCCGTGGGCACGAATTGTTAAACCGAGGGAACAGCTTAAGAATCTGTGAGTACAGTTTATAAACTGAGGGGACGGATTGCAAAACCGTCGCCTCGGATTGTTTTTTTTTTTCCCCCACAGGTGACTTCCCTGGCTCCATATGTAACGGAGGCCAGCTAGTAGTTGCTGTGTGAGTAAACCTCACTCCCCGATCTCAAAGGGCACTCTGGCGACAGACGCTAGAGGCTGCAGTTTTTAGCCTCCTCGTTAGAGTGCCCGACTCTCACGCCGGAGATCCGGGTTCGAGGCCCGCTCGGAGCGGGGCGAGTAGGACCCGGGTGGAGGGGTTACACGTACAAAACAAAGAGGAGTATGCATCTAAATAAACAAAAAAATACAGTTTAACCACCATACAACCATTTCAGATCCTGAAGGCCGTTTTATCATTATTAACATTTCAATTAATAATAATCCAATTACAATTAGCAACATTTATGGACCAAACTCTGATGATTCCTCCTTGTTTGCAAATTTATTCTCCTCTCTTTCAAATATTTCCAATGGTCCAATAATTATAGGGGGAGACTATAATACTGTAATCAATCCATCATTTGACTGGTCAAAACATACAAGAAAATCTTGGCAGTCCTCCAAAACAATAAAACAGTTCATGAGTGATTTTGGTCTTTGCGATGGTTGGAGGCTACAACACCCACTCGCCAGAGAATACACCTTTTATTCTAATGTACACCAAACCTACTCCCGCATTGATTTCTTTCTAACCAGTAATTCAATCATACCAAATATCTAAGGCCGACCCCCTGTAGGATGGCTCGGTTCAGATCTTCATTTACTTAACTGGACTGGCAAGTGCTGGGCGGCTCTCTTGGGCTGCATTTACACTGCAGGTCTTGATGGCCAAATCCGATTTTCTGACTGTATCCGATTTTTTTTTGACGACCTGCTTACATCATCTTTTAAAAGTGACCCAAATCCGATTTTTGCATTCACACTATACACTGCTGAAACTACCAAATGCAGACGTTCTGATGGTTCTGAACCGGGAAATTAAGCAAAACAGCACGCACTTCAATGGATGCAGATGTTTTCTTTCCACAATATTTCAATAAGTCATCAAAACATTGGTCTCATACAGCAGAGACAAAAAAGAGGAGAGGCTCTGGCCATGAGCACTTAAAACGATGCCACATATCTCGTAAAATGTCTTCAAAAACTGATTTATTTTTGTAACAACCCTGCATGTTTGCCTGCACTCTTCACCCCAAACACTCAAAAGACATGAAACCTCCGCATTGCTCCACTGTGCGTATCCTTTCTTCCATCGCACAACTCGCGCCTATCTGATTTGTCTGCTTACATGGCACACACAAATGCACGTATCTGATTCATATCCGATTTATTACCACATATGAATGAGGCCTGAATCCGATCTGAGAAAATCGAAATCCATGCGTTTTTTTTCTGCTAACACGTTCACTGGTCGTATCCGATCTGTGCCACATGAGAGGAAAATATCGGATTTGGGTCACTTGAACCATGCAGCGTAAACGAGGCCTTGGACTCCCCCGACAGTAATGGGATGAGGCGTATCACCCACATGCCTCTGCAGTTCTTTCAAAGAGGTCCAGAAAGGCCTCGGGATCATCCTATGATCCCATCTTATTCAAGGACATGTGAGTGGACGTGGGCAGGCCAGGGGGAGTCCCGGCCGTCCAAACCTCCCGGATTAGCAAGCTCCGCAACAGAGTCCGCAACGAATAACAACTCCTGATCCGCCCTCATATCAAGTATCACCTGAGGGTTCTCCTGGTGGAGTCTCTGTGAGTGATTGAATGATGTCCGCAAACGAAGGACAGGAAGAGTTCCTGATGGGGGTCTGGATGGCGGCAGCATTCTTCCTCCTTCACAGGTTTGGCACCACTGGAACAATGTTCAAAGTATGAAAGGAAGAAGACAGGGTCGGATTGCTGAGACTTGTGTGTTTTATTTTGATAATTCAAACATCCAAACAACAGTCGCGCTCTCTCAAACTCAGTCCAACTTAATTCACAGGCAGCTCTCCAGAGCATTCAGCAAACACACGAGTCCACAGCTTCTCTCTCTCCTTGATTCCCGTTTCCAAGTGGCTTTTATCCACTCCCTTCACGCCAATTATTGCAACTAGACACAGGTGTATGTAATTTGGTGCTTGTCTCCAGTCCAGGGGTCTTATTTATAAAGCGTGCGTACTTGGGGTGTAATGGTACACAAAAATCACGGTTCGGAACGTACCTCGGTTTTAAAGTCACGGTTCGGTACGTTTTTGATACAGCAAAAAGAAAGAAATGCCAGAGAAATTTCCTATTTATTTAAAGAAAAAATATTTTTAAATAAGTGTGAGTTTTCCTAGATCTTGAAACTTCCAGGTTTATAAATGGGGGTCATCTTTGAAGGATGAACAAATAATATTTTGGTCATCACATTAAAAATAACTTTTAAATATATATTTATTTATATAATATTTGAATTTTGAAGTGCTGGAAAAAGATGTGTGAAGTACTTGAAAGCATTTCACCATTCCACCCAAACTGGTTCCAGTTAGTGTTACTATATTAAATCCATGGTGAATGTTGCTGGTCTGTGGACGTAAAGTATTACTAGTTCATTCACGGCACAATGTTTCTCCTGGTTTCCACGTCAGTGCTGTTTGATCTAATAGGGATCTACGGTTAATAATGGAGAAATGTGAATGCATCTCACTAGATCTCGCAGCGATGTTATTACCTCAGTGGCGAATTCAAATGTTTTCTTTACCGGATCTCTTAGCGCTGTGTAGTAACATTGTCGCTTGATCGAGATCGGCTCGCGCTGCGCTGCTCTGCGCAGATGTTGCTGGTCCGAACTGAGAAACGATCAGTGAAGCACATAACGAGTAGCGCAGTTTCGTTCTGCTTTCATTACGCTTGCCATTTGATGTTGCGCAACGTTGTGTTGGCCGCAGGAATTTTGCCGGCAGGAAAAATGGTCCAAGCAATCGTTCGGTTTGTATGCGTACCGAACCGGAAGCCTTGAACCGAAACGGTTCAATACGAATACATGTACCGTTACACCCCTAGTGCATACGCACAAAATGGGGCTGGAAACGTAGGTACGCCAGTTTCCACGCAAAGTTTGTGATCTATAAAAAACAAACTTGACAGGAGAATGTGCACACATTCTGGAGACAAAGGGAACTGGAGACACCGATGGTGAGCTATAGTTAAATGTCTTTTTGGTCACTTTTAGACCGAAAATCTAAAGAAAATTATTGGCTACAAAAAGAAAATAGCCTACAAATAAAATTTTACTCACCAAGCCAATCACTTGAAGCCAATATCCATCCCTTCTTAAGTGTCCGTGCCAGCACGCACGTTGAGCCGTTTAGTGAAACTGACGCACATAATCTAACGGCAGATGAACCATAAATCTTCATGAGTATGCTAATAAATACAGTGCACGTTCTCAATAACAGTTTAAATAAATGAACAAATGATTTAAACTATGTTTTACTCCTGATATAAACATTTAGATTAAATATGCCATTCTCGTGAATTGAGTTAAACACTTACACTTGAAATCATTACTGAGAAGTTACAAAAAAATATATATATTCAATAAATAGAAATATATATTTGTTGTGGATGCAATGCTTTTGAACACTTTCCCTCTGGCATGCACTGTTTTAATGTTTTATCTAGAGATAGTTGCTAATCATGATAATAGCAGATTGACTGAGAAAATTGTTTCATATAATGGAATATGGATATGCATATTTATAAAGGATATGCATATTTAAACTAGACATTGTAAGCTCCATATATGGTTATTTTAGGGAGGAGACGCACGTGCGCGCATTCTTCTGCTGACTGGGATTTATAAAGGGAATTCTGCGCAGGTTCTGGCATACGCACGGTTTTATAAATCTGAATATTGTTTGGCGTACGCCATTTTTGGCTTTCGGGCGCACGCACACTTTTAGTAAGGATCCTACGCACAGTTTTATAAATGAGACCCCTGGTCCTGTTTTCCACCTTCACTGTCGTCACTTCTCCTTTTATCCTTCCGCAGCTCCTCCTCCGTAGGACTCAAGACTGGTGTGGCACGCAGATGACACTTGCTCCATTTCCACAGCTCTTGGCTCTGGAATGCCACACAATCAATTAAAGTATCTGATTCAGAGGGCCCTGTTTTAACGATCTTAAACGTAACTGTCAAAGCGCAAGTAATTTTGTGGGCGGGTCCCAGCGCTGTTGTTGTTTTCCCGGTGGGATAAATGCCTCTTGCGCCTGGCGCAAATCTAAAAGGGGTTGTTCTGAAGTAGCTTCATTATTCATAGGTGTGGTTTGGGCATAACGTGAAATAAACCAATCAGAGCGCCATCCAACATACCCTTTAAGAGTAGGTGCGCATGTTGCATGACGGATTGTTCCCTATCGAGGGAACTCAACACTGCGTCGATAAAATCGACTCTTTGGGGACGCTCCCTAAGCGTGCGCCTCTGAAGTATGAATGAAACTAATCCAATCCTGATTGGTGTTGCGTCGTGACGTAACATGTGACGGCATACCCGGAAGTATAAAAGTGACGCTGTCACAACACACACTAGCTTTCGCTCTTCAGCAAGCGCTTTATGTTGAAACTGTCTGTCTTATTTGGTGTTGTTTGTCTTATTATTGAAAGAAAGTATGGCCAGTGAACAATTCAAGAGGTGTGTGCATCCCTGTCCTCGTTACATCACGGGTGGGGACGCACACTCTCTCTGTGTGTATTGTTTGGGAGTGCAGCACGCACGGGCAGCTCTCGAGGGGGCTGCTTGTGAAATGTGTGAGGCTTTGCCTATTAGAGTGCTGCGCTCCCGGCTGGCGTGCTTTGACGAGCACGGTCAGGCTCGCGTTCCCCAGGGTTCCGGTCCCGCATATGTCGAGGCGATGCGGCGACTGAGATCCTGGGGTTCGCAGCGGGATCTGGCGGAGGAGAGTGAGAATGCTGAGGCATTTTCTCGCTCGCCATCGGCTGATCCCGCAGCCTCTGAGAGTGGTGTGGGAGCCCGCGCTGCGGTTTCTCCTACCCGCGATCAGGTCCCGGTGCTTGAGCTGTCTACTTCTGAGGAAGGGGACGTGCTCAGCATCGATGCGGACGACCGTGATCTCAGCACGCCATCACGCGGCCTGGGTTATGAGGAGCTGGTGGAGGTTGTGACACGCGCTGTGGCCAGACTAAACATCAGCTGGCCACAACATGAGCAGGAAACGCAAGTCACCAGTAAAATGGACGAGCGTTACCTGCAGCGCAGGTCACAGCCTCACCGCCGGGGTCTGCCGTTTTTCCCTGATCTCCATAAAGAGATCTCGAGAACGTGGGAAAGACCGCATTCGTCCCGTATTTCGAGTCCCAATGTAATAGATTACAGCAATGTTATGGGGGCTCGAGATATGGGATATGGGAAGATGCCGAAGGTGGAGGAGGCTTTAGCGAGCTATCTCTCTCCCGAATCGGCGTCTTCCCTAAAGACCCCGGTGTTGCCTAGTAAGCCCTGCAGAGAGACATCTGCATTGGTGGGCAGGGCTTACATGGCGGCGGGTCGGGCTGGTTCGTGTCTGCACTCAATGGCGATTTTGCAGGCATACCAGGCCGACCTCCTGAAAGATTTGGATGAGGGGGAGGGGCCTACTCCTGAAGATGTCGCGGAGTTGAGGAAGGCCGCAGATTTGTCTCTCCGGCCACTAGGGAAGCGGCCAGCGCTATTGGCCGCTCTATGGCGGCCATGGTGGCCACGGAGAGGCATCTGTGGCTGAACTTATCCGGTATTAAAGAAAAGGATAGGTCCTTCCTGCTGGATGCGCCGCTTTCGGCTTCTGGCCTGTTCGGCGACGCCGTTAATTCGGTTGTCGACAGGTTTCAGGAGTCGAGAAAACAATCTGCGGCGTTCCAGCAGTACCTCCCCCGGAAAGCGAAGGCCAAATTAGTAGGGGGGGCAAAGCAAGCAGCCCCAGCCATCAGCCAGCTCCTCCCACAGGGCAGAGCAGAAGGAGAGCGTTTCCTCTAGAGCCCCCCTCCTGGGTCTTGGCAACAGAGGAAACGCTCCCAAAAACCGAAGTCCTCCAGCCAGAGGGGCGACCTGAGGGACGTCATTCAAGCTAAGAGGACTTCGGAAAAGAGGTCCTAGCCAAGGCAGGACTTCAGAGGGCTGCCCCCTCCGCAGTGAGACAACCGAGGTTGTTCTCACAACGGGGCCCTCTAGGAAAAGATGCAGGTCCGCCGTTAACAGCGCTTCGGGCCGCATCAATTTCCAGCGAAAAGACACCAGAGGCCAGCCTCGAGAGGCTGGTACCCTTAGCAGATTTTGTAGAGGGATGGTATCATCTTCCCAACATATCTCCATGGGTCCTGCAGATAATACGAGTTGGGTACAGACTGCAGTTCGCGCACCGCCCCCCCAAGTTCTCTGGGGTGGTGCTCACTGCGGTGGTCCCAGAGCAGGCTCAGGTGCTGGAACAAGAAGTACAGACTCTGCTGTCGAAAGGAGCCATAGAACGTGTTCTTCCGGTAGACAGGGAGTCCGGGTTTTACAGCCGGTACTTTATAGTTCCAAAGAAGGATGGGGGGTTAAGGCCAATTTTGGATCTCAGGGTGTTGAACCGGTCTCTGAGAAAGTTCAAATTCAGAATGTTGACCATTCCAACAATCGTGAGTCAAATCAGATCCGAGGACTGGTTTGTCACGATAGATCTGAAAGACGCCTATTTTCACATCTCCATCCTTCCTTGTCACAGGAGGTACCTGAGGTTCGCTTTCGGGGGCGAAGCATACCAATATCGGGTTCTTCCGTTCGGCCTAGCACTCTCTCCCCGCACATTTACCAAGTGTATGGACGTGGCCCTTGCTCCACTGAGACTTCAGGGGATTCGCGTATTGAATTATCTCGACGACTGGCTTATTTTGGCCCAGTCTCGGGAGATGGCAGTTCGGCATCGAGATGTCGTTCTTGGCCATATTCAAAAATTGGGGTTAAGACTCAATTTGAAGAAGAGTGTGCTAGAACCGTCCCAGGGCACGACCTTTTTGGGAGTCGTGTGGAACTCGATTACAATGCAGGCACGTATGTCTCCCGCCACGTATCGAGTCAATTCTGGCGATGGTGTCCAGGGTGAGGCTAGGTCAGGCCGTCACTGTGAAACACTTTCAAAGGATGCTGGGCCTCATGGCAGCGGCATCCAACATTATTCCTCTGGGCCTCCTTCACATGAGGCCCCTCCAGTGGTGGTTGAAGACCAAGGGGTTCTCACCCAAAGGAAATCCGTTCCGTATGATCAGAGTAACGCGCAAGTGCCTTCAGTCTCTGCAAATATGGAAGAAGCCTTGGTTCCTATCCCAAGGGCCAGTGTTGGGGGTGTCATGTCGCCGGGAAACCGTTTCGACAGACGCCTCCCTTACGGGCTGGGGCGCGGTCATGGACGGCCGCTTTACCAGGGGTCTGTGGCAGGACCATCATCGCACTTGGCATATAAATTGCCTGGAGATGATGGCGGTATTCAAGGCTTTGAGGAGCTTCCTCCCAGACATCGAGGGTCGCCACGTCCTTATACGGACGGACAATACGTCAGTGGTGGCCTATCTGAACCGACAGGGGGGACTCAGATCGCGCCCTCTGTGCAAACTGGCGCATCAGATTATCCTTTGGTCCCAGGGAAAGATATTGTCAATAAGGGCAATGTATATCCCAGGGGTTCAGAATCGGGGAGCAGACATCCTGTCGAGGCAGGGGCTGAGGCCCGGGGAATGGAGACTTCATCCGGATGTGGTGAAGTCGAATAGGGGAGAGGTTCGGACCGATGGAAGTGGATCTGTTTGCGTCTCGAGAGACGTCCCACTGTCCACTTTGGTTCTCCCTCTCACATCCAGCCCCGCTGGGGTTGGATGCCATGGTACAGGCTTGGCCGAGGCTTCGCCTGTATGCTTTCCCCCGATCGCTCTGCTCCTGGGGTCCTGGAGAGGGTCCGTCAGAGGGCATCAGTCTACTTCTGGTTGCCCCGAGATGGCCGACACGAGTATGGTTCTCGGATATAATATCACTCCTCATAGCTCCGCCATGGCCGATTCCTCTGAGGAGGGATCTATTGTCTCAGGCGGAGGGCACAATCTTCCACCCTCGCCCAGAGTTGTGGAAGCTGTGGGTCTGGCCTCTGAGGGGGTTCAGTACCTAAATGCTGGCTTATCAGCTGAGGTGGTTGAAAACCATACTTAGCTCTAGGGCCCCATCTACCAGGAGATTATATGGCCTCAAGTGGAAGGTGTTTCACACTTGGTGTGGAGAACGAAGGTTGGATCCAGTAAACTGCCCAGTGGCTTCAGTTCTGGAATTCCTTCAGGATCGTTTCTCTGCGGGTCTCTCCCCGTCCACTCTTAAGGTGTACGTGGCTGCCGTTTCGGCTTTCCACGCGCCAGTAGATGGTGGACCTCTGGGGAGGCACCAATTGGTCATTAGGTTTCTCCGTGGTGCTTGGAGGATGAGGCCGGCGATCAGGTCCAGGGTGCCTGCCTGGGATCTGGCAATAGTTCTGGAAGGGTTGTCCCTCGCTCCCTTCGAACCTTTAGAGTCGGCTTCGCCTAAGGACTTAACGCTGAAAATGGTCTTTCTCTTAGCGATTACCTCTCTTAAGAGGGTGGGAGATCTCCAGGCCCTGGCGGTAACGCCAGCTTGCTTGGAGTTTGCCCCTGGCAAAGTAAAGGCCTTTTTGCACCCGAGTCCGGGCTACGTGCCTAAAGTTCCTTCGAGTACGGCTCGCTCTGTAGTCCTTCAGGCATTCCATCCTCCACCTCATGTGTCGGCGGGAGAAGAGAGGCTTCACTTGCTCTGCCCCGTCAGAGCTTTGAGTGTATACTTGGAAAAGTCTGCTTCTTGGAGAAGATCTGACCAGTTGTTAGTATGCTTTGGGTCACCTAAGAGGGGGCTCCCGGCGACCAAACAAACTATAAGTAACTGGATTGTCCAGTCTATTACTGAGGCTTACAAGGTGCGTGGGGTTCCTTCACCTTTGGCCTTAAGGGCTCACTCGACTAGAGGCATGGCTTCCTCTAGGGCCCTTCTGTCGGGAGTACCTCTGCAGGAGATTTGTGAGGCAGCCGGCTGGGCTACCCCGCATACTTTCATCAGGTTTTACAGTCTCAGCCTTCCCAGTACGCCCGGTGCACACGTACTCGGCCCTTGCTGAGTGCCTAATCAGTTTCACTCTGGGGCGGGTCTGTTCGGTGCGTGGCCTAGTGGGTACTCGTTCCCCAAAGAGTCGATTTTATCGACGCAGTGTTGAGTTCCCTCGATAGGGAACGTCTCGGGTTATGACTATAACCCTTGTTCCCTGAGAAGGGAACGAGACACTGCGTCGTGTTGCCACGCCCCCTTTTCAGACCCTTGAGCGTCTTGCTTCATCGCGAGGCTAGTGTGTGTTGTGACAGCGTCACTTTTATACTTCCGGGTATGCCGTCACATGTTACGTCACGACGCAACACCAATCAGGATTGGATTAGTTTCATTCATACTTCAGAGGCGCACGCTTAGGGAGCGTCCCCAAAGAGTCGATTTTATCGACGCAGTGTCTCGTTCCCTTCTCAGGGAACAAGGGTTATAGTCATAACCCGAGACGTTATTATAACGGCGGGTTTACTGGGCGCGCGCCAGGAACGTTCACAGCCGATGAGACTGACGTTCTTGTCAGGGCAGTGAAAGATGGAGAAGTGACGTTGTATGGGGATGGGAGAAACCCTCGCACATCAGCGTCGGTTAAACATTATATACATATGTTTCTTGCCACTATTGGGCAAACAGGTCTGATCTTTCAGTACTACAATTAGCGTTAAAAAATGGGTAATAAGGTTTTTTCGTCTTCATGTAAACCACAATGATTTCCCTCTTGTGTTACAGTTTTTGTCCATTGCTTGAACACTATAGAACCATGCTTAGACTAAAGTAACACAACTTGAAGCTTTTGTTACCATGCCTCAAACACATGTACCCATACTTTAAACAAAAGCGTTGCTTTGCACTCTAGTTGCAATTCTGCAACACACTTACTCCTTTATGCAACACACTTGGTCCTTCATACTACACTCTATTTCATACATAAGACACTTTGTTCAAAAATGATATCTCAGGGTGTAATTTGGAAAACACATGTATTCAAAATACAAAACACATTGGGTTATTGCAACCACACAAATACTCACCCGAAGGCACTTAATTGCAAAACTGAACACCAATCAGCCAGCTCAGTTTAGCCATTTGAAGAACTTTGCAAGCATGAATAGAGGGAGGAAGAGCAAGAAGAAGAGGAGGAGGTCAAGGTCGAAGAGGCCATGCATGGACTCTGATGATATACTGTAAGAGCAACTTTGGTGGACCATGTAATCAACCATGGCCTGACGATGAGGGAGGCTGGGCAGAGAGTCCAGCCACATTTACATAAGCCACTTCACAGTGACATATATAATAAAAAAATTCTGACTAGAAAACAGGTGTGTCTTCACCTCGCTACCTTCTACTCCACTCAAATGGTATTTACAGCACTGTAGTGTATATCACATCAATGACGAGAAGACCTTTTGGGAGAGGACACCAATGCCTGTTCACACAACAGAAGGAACTCACCATTGTGGACCTAGTGAGGGCAGACAATGCCATCTGTCTCCACCAGAAAATACTTGCAGACAGAACAGTGTTCAACAACATAAACCATGTGAGGATCACCACCATCAGACGCATCTTGGGAAAACGCAGCATCACCATGAAGCAGCTCTACAGAGTCCCATTTTAGAGGAACAGTGACAGGGTCAAAGGACTTCGAGTTGAATATATATGGGTAAGTGTAACTGTCCTTTACATGTACAATACAGTATTGGTGAAATCCAGTACCAGCTGAATATGTACCATATCAGGACCACATGGATCCATTTGGAGAGCTACACAGGTATGTGATGGGGTGAGGGTTCTGTATGTGTAGCACTATTGTGCAGTAATATGCTCTATAGTGCAGCCAACATATACTCACATTTCTAGATGCTCTCCATAATGTATGTATACTGTACTGTAATATATATAGTGTTATTTCTATTACTGTATTACAGTATATATATATATATATATTGCTTTATCTGAATTTATCTTACTGCAATGTACAGTGCTGCAATGTACAATATTGAGTAGGCCTGTTTGCTTTTTTGGTTGTTTGAAAATGTTCCTCCTGAAAATATGCCTTCTGAATAAACAGTCAAAATCAGAGACTGCAGTGTTTTATATAAAGTAGCCTAGTGTGTTCCCTCTGATCTGAAAGTGTTAGCATATGGTGCAAGTATGTGTCATTTTGTCATCAGAGTTACATTTTGACAAAGGAATGTTAGGTTTTGATCGTAGAGTTTCAATTTGACACAGATGTGAACGGTATATTTCCCAGTGTTGTGTCACGTTTACTTGTGTGTAGAGTTTTGGCACAATGAGCGAAATTTTGCAAAATGTGTTCAAGCAATGGGCAAAAACTGTAATATTTTTCCTTGTTATAATGTATGATTTGCAAAAATAAAAACTGCTGCATCTGTGTTGATGAGAGAATCAAAGTGTTTTGCGAGTTGTGCATAATGGCCAAGCATGCGCGCTTAAAATAGCATTATGAACAACGCGCAACTGACTTTAGACCAGTTTTTTTCTGGTCAGTGGCGCAACTGTTTTCTGGAAGTGTAAAATAACACCAGGGAATGTTTGTGCTGAAACACGACTCCTTTTTGCGCCGATCCGTCCAGGAAGCACAAGTTCATTTCCTAGTTTAACGACGTGCGTCTGTGGAGGGAAAAATCCCGCTTTGCACGCGTGCAAAATAGGAATGATACATGCGTTTGTGTATTAAGTCATTTGCGCCGAGTGCAAGATAGAGCCCATAGTGTTTCAACACAGTGCAATCTAATTCAAAAGCCAGTAATTGTTTCGTCTTTAATTAGCTAGTGGCTTTGGCATAAAACTCTTGTGAAGGAAAACATATGCCACAGGACGCATGATATCCAAAGCAACCAGTATGATGACTATTCTTCAGACTTGGCTCACGATCATTAGTTAAATTATTCTGAGAAATTTCTCTTTGTCTGCTGAAATGATAATTGACTGTCTACTGAGGGCCTTTGGGTTTTATTATAGCTGTTGTTGGTTTACGTGGGAATATCTGGGGGGGCTGAATTTTCCTTTGCAGGACGAATTTCATCACAATGCCGAACGATGCAATTGCCCTGTAACATGTTATGCTTATAAACATGGGATCATCCTTTCAAACACTTTTTCCCAGTGTACTTCTTTAAACATTTTAATAAAAAATATTATACCATATACAGTGTAACATTTGTTGAGGCTGAATTTATTGAATATGAAATGTGTCCTATGATATGAAATATTACTCTTCATAGAATAATTGTATATCTTCAGAGACCTTGCATGGATTAATTAATTCAAGACTAAATGTCCCTAAAGGCTGCAATTAACGATAAACGTATTAGATGTGTCAGTGCCCAAGAGCTCTGGGGTCTGTCCCACAACTGCTTTTGCTGGTGCTGTTTCAACTCATCTGTCCTCTGAGATGTGTCAAAAACTAGAGTGTGTGTGTTTGGAAGGGTTTAAGTATTCCATGCGTGGACAGTCACAATAAACTTATTTAATTCATTATGACTCATATTTTCATTTCCAATTGAAATGGAAAAGTGTTTGCATCCTGTCCAGCTGTGCGGCGTAACATATTTGGCATCTGTGTGTGTAAATCACTCTGTAAATTATGCCGTGGCCACCTTTAACTCTCCAGCTGTTACAGGAAATGTGGTTTAGTGATTAATTAAAATGTTCAATTGAATTTGCTGACTATTAAGGAAATAGAAACAGACATGAGAAAATATTGATCCGCGTTTGGGGCAGTATATTAAAAAGTCATGTTTTTCAAGTTACAAGCTCATTATTATATAAATGTGTACTGCTTTTTAAGTTAGTTGTATAAATGCTTAGTTCTGTCATGAAACTCTAGATGGTAGGTGGGTAATGGTTCCTTAACGCAAGCTGATGATATTTACAGCATTAACAACCTGGCACAAGCTGATTGGTTCTACTGATAAAAATTTAAATGAAGTTTTATGTAAACAAACTTCGGGAGGAGCATGTTCAGGTAATCAATCAATCAACTCAAGAGGAAGCCGGTATAAATAAAGCTTTTCTCACCTCCTGTCTCACGATAAGTCTCTCAGCATTTGACACCGCCCTTGTGCCGTCATGTCTGAGTTAGAGCTTTTCCCTTCCGATGACAATTCTCTCGTCACTGATGAGACCCCATCGCACCCTAGTGTGAGGATGCCCCACGCTGGTCACGCACGCCGACGCATTTTCTTCCTCTTCCTCACTACACTCATTTATTTCCCCCTCCACCCATACCAGGGGCTGACACTGGCGTGAGGATGCCTCCGCAAATGGCCTCAGCTCTGGCCCTCCCCACTTCCAATCCTCTCCTCGCTCATCCTTCCTTCTCTCTCTTTTCAGCCACTTAACCAGCCCCTCCAAACGCCGTCGCCGCAAACCTCCGCCAGTGACGAACAGCATCAGAGCTCAAATTCTCGCAGGTGCAGATGTAGACTTGGGCTCCCTCCTGTCAATGTTCCCCATGTCGGAATCCAATCGCCAGGTGGATTGTGGCGATATATCAGTCACTTTAAAAAACAACACGCAGGTTTCATCTCGCACACTGTCGTTGGCCGAATTCTGTATTTTCTTTAACCTCTATACCAAAGTCATATGTTCTGTTTTTCCCCATAGACGGCGCGAGCTCAACGATTACCTTTCTATCATAGCGGAGCTCGCGCTGTCGTATGGGGGTAGTCATTTTTACACTTACCACAAATTATTTTCTGCTAAATGCACCGTCCGTATTTCTCAATGGAATTAGTGTCCTTACTGGGGAGCGTTGGACTCTGATCTCCATTGAGTTTTCTCCATAATCGTGTGTTTTTCGGGTGCCTAAACATCTCTTGCACAATTTGCAGGTCCGTAAACCATGCCACCAAGGCATGCCCTCAAATTAATCCCTCGATTCCTCCCGGCCCAAGCGCAGATCCCCATCAAATCCACAGGCTATGTCCTGCGACAGGCAAGAGAGGACCTCTCTTCCGGTAACGACTTTCCGAACAGAGCTCCAAACGTTGTTTCCAACAGACAAGTCAGCAAAAATTTCAAAGAGGATAAATGCCAAAGACAACGCTGTCGTTATCTCCACATTTGCAATTATTGTGGCGGTGCCCACGCCCTTGTTGTATGTCCTGTACAAAAAGCTGTAAATAAAGGTGAGAAAAACTATCTCTCGACTCCAGTGAACATTTCCCGTCTGGCTGAGGAATTATTCCATCACCCAGACGTCAACTTTAGAAATTACCTGTTGTCCGGTCTCAGCCAAGGTTTTAAACCCGGCGTATAATGCCAGCCTATGCAAAACATCATCTGCAATAATCTTCAGAAGTAGATATCACTTCTGCTTTTAAAGTAATGCCTGCGTGGACTGGCGGGGAAAATTTTATTTTTTGGTGCGCTTAACATTTGGTTGCAAAAGCAGCCACAAAATCTTAGACACCCAATCAGAAGCCACATGTTGGATCCTTTCCAACAACTATGCAATTCCTCACCTTCTCCATCTGCTCGATGATTTCTTAATCATTTCACCTCATGACGCCATCCCCGCGGCTCACCTCGTCATGGTGCAAAATGTCTTCGCCGAGCTAGAAATTCCGTTAGCTCAGGAAAAAACAACGGGGCCAACCACATCCATAGAATTTCTGGGCATCAATCTGGACTCAGTTAATTTCCAGGCTTCACTGCCAAAGGAAAAAATAGATCGAATCATTTTAATCGCCGCCAATCTTACGGACCGCCCAAAGTGTTCAAAACGCGAACTCGTCTCGCTGCTTGGCCACTTAAACTATGCAATGCGCATCATCCTGCAAGGCCGCCCGTTCATCGCGCATCTCCTTGCCCTCTCATCATCAGTTCACGCGCTGGAAGACCAAATCATCCTATCTTGCGAGTGCAAAAAGGAGCTAAAATTATGGATCACTTTTCTTAACCAGTGGAACGGTTTAACGACGACTTTATCTCTCTCCCCCTCGATATCAAACTGTTCACAGATGCAGCTCCCTCAGTCGTTTCGGACGTTATTACCAAGGTCGCTGGTTCGCATCTCCCTATAGCCTCCTCGGCCCTTTTCGAGCTCTACCCGATCATCGTCGCAGCTTCCCTATGGGGGAAAGAATGGTCATCTAAAAGCATTCAAGTTCATTGTGACAACGAAGCAACCGTACAATGCATCAACAAAGGTCGTTCTCGCTCACCTGCAATAACGTCACTCCTCAGACGCCTCATCTGGATCTTCACCTGCGATCAGTTCATAATTAATGCAAAACACATCCCAGGTGTTCTCAACCAAATCGCTGACTCTCTCTCCCGTTTCTATTTTCAGAGATTCAGGATGCTGGCACCTGAAGCGGACCCCGTTCCAACCCCAGTAACTCCTTATTCTCAACTAATCTTCCCATAAACCATCCGCTCAAATCCCTTCCTGGACACGTCCATCGATTCTATCCTGCAAGCAGTTTCTCCCAGAACTCACCAATCATATTACACCGCGTGGAAATCTTTCAAATTATTTCACCCCTCGTACAACCTGCCGTTTCCCGATTTCTCTCTTCTAATCATTACTTCTTTCATATCTCACCTCAATCAAGTTAAAGGTCTCCAAGCTGGATCCATAAAAAGCTATTTAAGCGGCATTCAATTCTTTCACAAATTAATTTATGGTAAGCCCGCCCCCGCCATTAATAACTTCCAAACGTCCCTTCTCATTAAAGGAATTCAAAGAACTCATCCCACTCACCTGGATACCAGACAACCCATTACAATTGACATACTCGCCAAATGTATTTCATCACTCCGTGTAGGATACCACTCCACCAACACGGCGCGCACACTAGAAGCTATGTTCATCCTAGCTTTCTTCGGCTTTCTCCGCTTCTCCGAATTGACCATCATATCAAATTTCAATTCAAATGTTCACCCTACCATTTCAGATTTACAGACCGTAGATAATGAAACTATATATTTTTTCATCAAACAAAGCAAAACGGATCGAGCTAAAAAAGCATTTTGCATATATTTTCAAAATGTACAAGTACAAGTACAAGAAGTAAAAGACAGAAGGGAGCGAGCAAGAACACCTGAGCGGGCTGGGGAGAACATTGCCACTGTGAGTGTGAAGAACATCAACTGTGAAAAAGTACATGATTAAGTACATGATTCTAAATTGTTTTAGAAACACTGCGTTTGAGTTCATGGAGGCATTGTGATATTCTGGAGGGCTCGTACCTGTTTACTGTTTCTCTCTTTCGTGTGGATGAAGTTGGAGATTGGAAGTAAGTAAGTAAGTAAGTAAAGTTTATTCTCAGATGAAGATCACAAAGTGCTTCACAACAAAAGAAAGCATTTACAACTCTCATAAATACATTGCATCACAAAACAAAATAAAATACATAAAATAAATAAAATAAACAATACGTACACATTAGACCAGCCTAACCACCCTACAATCTAGTTAAAAGCCTCTTTAAAAAGCAGAGTTTTCAGATGATTTTTAAATTGTTCCACACAATTTAAGCCGCGTATGGAAGGAGGCAAAGCGTTCCACAACCTGGGTGCAACAACTTGGAATGAACGGTCCCCCCTAGTTTTAAAATATGAAAGGGGGACAACTAATAGTCTCTGGCCTGTTGATCTCAGACTACGTGAGGATGTACGCAGCTGTATCAGGTCAGAGATGTATGGGGGTGCCTGTCCTTGTAGGGCTCTAAAAGTTAGGACCAAAATTTTGAAATTTATTCTTAGTTTCACTGGTAACCAATGAAGTGAAGCTAAAACTAGAGTAATATGTGCCCTTTTACTCGTGTGGGTTAAAAGCCTAGCAGCAGAATTTTGGACAGTCTGGAGACGACCAAGATCCTTCTTATTAAGGCAAATAAAAAGACTGTTGCAATAGTCTAAGCGAGACGAGATAAAAGCATGAATGATCATCTCCAACTCAGCTTTTGACACTAAGGCTCGCTCGGAAGGCACGTTCGTTTTCTCGGATAAAGCTCCATGCAGTCATAATAAAAATGGGCTTCACCACTGTCCTGAGGAAATAGAGAAAGCCAGTCACTCACGCTGCTCTGGGTTACTCACCTGAAGATCCTCTTAGTCCGAGTATTCTGGGCTTCACCGCTGTCCTGAGGAAATAGAGAAAGCTTGTCATTCACGTTGCTCCGAGTCACTCGTTTGAAGACCCTTGGGTGTTGAGCAACCCTGTTGAGTTCCCTGGTCGCTCGGAAGACTAGGAAGAGTTCAGTTCTCCATTGTGATACTATTTCAATTATGTTTTATTTTCTAATAAAGAACCCATTTATCTTAGCTTGTTTCTGGCCTCGTGGTGTTCCCTTGGTGTAGCTCCTCAGAGTGGTAGTTCGGTGACATTATCATGGTACGAGCATGGAGCATTAGTTCAACGTCACGCTGATGAAAGTAGCCTATTATTGTAAAGTTCCAGTGGGAGTTTACATGAGTTTCCAGTATGTTGTGTGATGCTTTCTCCGGTGTGTTGAAAGTCTCAGTGTGTGGCCTGTACCATGAGTGCTCTTAAAAATTCATTTCATGGATAAATGTCATTCATTGTTTTAAAATGTTGTAAAGACTCTGGTCGGGTCTGATCAAGGGGGAATTTGCATATCATAATTAATAATTGATAATTAATAATTATGTATACAGATTTGGATCAGACTGGTCTTACATGTTAATAAATCCCCCATTTAGGGAGGCTTATTAATTTTACCCATATGCATACATGTGTATCCCCGCAATTAATCACAAATTAATTGTTATTAATTGCAAGGACCACGTTTTACAAGACAGGCAAAATCAATTAGCTCAATTAAGTTATAGATTTTATGAAAAGTAATTCTGTGGCCACAAGAATTAGTTTTCCTGCTCTATAAACAAATACCCTTTTAGGTATTTTTAGTTACAGCTCATAGCGTTTTGATCGACATTTCATTGACTGCTATTATGAGCACACAGTAAATCAGTCAAAAATTTGTCTAATGAATTTTAATAAAGCAAAACACTACTTAAGCATTTACTACGCTACAATGATAGATGTATTTACAAACATTAAAACACAAACTAAGACGACGCGGGGCGTTTAGACAATGGATACGCGTAAGTGAGTTGGGGAGAGAGAGAGAGTGAGAGAGAGGGTATGTAGAGAGAGAGAGTTACATTCACTAAGACAATCACCTTTCTGAAACCACTCGAAAACCTCATCTTAATGCTTCTTAGAAGCGCTAAAAGAAAATATACTTGCAAAGTATATTTGGTCTGTGTGTGTCCCAAACTCGTTGCTCGGCCCGTTCGGGCCGCGTGTGGACTGGAGGTGCTGTCCTGCGTGCGCGCGTCACATGGAGCGCGGCCACAGGGTCCTCGCATGCAGGGCCGGCTTTGCCGACAGGCGACACAGGCGGCCGCCTGGGGCGCCATCTGCTGGACGGGGCGCAAATTGCAGAATTGAAAAAAAAAGTTAATTAAATGTATATCGTATGATGAAAGCTGCACACACGCTGTACACATTTACTGTGCATTGTCCACACACTGCTTGTTTTTGTACATTTCTTTTACAAGATTATACAATCCTAAAAAACGACTGAGTCACTCTGACAAGCAGCTGTCAAACTCACGCGCGTTGCTCAGCAACCGGGAGTGGCGCGAAAACATCTGACAGCAGGTTTTAGCGCTTTAGTTTCCTCGGTGTGTTCCACGCGGTTCCGTGCCGTCGGCTCAAAATAGTCCTCGTTGGCTTTGTTTCGCCCGATTCGACATGTTGACAAGGGGATGCCCGCGTATATTCAAAACGGTAAGCATGCGCTGCTTTGTTTACGTTATGTGTAACGTTATCTGCGGTGGCAGCGTCGGTTTTGCTTTTTGAATGACGGATATAGACTAATATATCTGCAGAAATAGAAAGTTGGCTCATTGAACGCAAACGCAGAACGCACATTCTAGCTGACAGTCGCCTGTTCTCTTTCAGTCATGGTTCAAGTGCAGCTTTTTACCCCGACGAGAGGGGACGAGAGGCGACATCGGCTTTCATCAGCACTAGTTCGTCGGCATTATACCTTCAATTGGTCTTCGTTTCCTGTTTACACTTCTGGGCTTCGGGGTATGACCCCAACAATTTATTGAGTAATTGTACAAAAAATATACATTTTTAATCATACAAATATTATATTTTTTTGTTTACTTCTCATCTATTCATTAATGCTGTGTTTTTGGAGATATAAAATTTTATCCATTTACCACACAATTCCTCAACTACAGCATTAGCTTGCATATGAAATATTATTTTTTATGATACATTGCGTTTATGCTCTAGTGCTAGGCCTTCATTTCTGTGTAAAAATTTTCCGATTTATGCCGGATTTTTATATATATATATATAGGGGGGGGGGGGGGCACTCTCGCCTTGGGCACCAAATTACCTAGAGCCGGCCCTGCTCGCATGGCCCGTCCCGGCGCGTGCACGGTTGGTCGCTTGTGCATGGCTGCTTTGTCTCGTGGGGAGTCACGTGGCATTCGTTGGCATCCGGTGCGAGTATTGAGAGGCTTAAAGTCTTTGAGGTGACGTTACCTAAGGAAATAGTTCTGCAAAGTCCACTTCCTTTCCTGGGAGGCAAACTTGGTAGTCCACTGCGGGAAAGGCGAAACTTTAGACGAAGAAAGAAAAGATCCAGGATCGGATCTGATCTCCGTGAGGAGATCACAAGCATTACATGTTTCTCTGGGAAGTTCAGAAGGCAAGAGGGGAAGAGGCGGAGCCGGCGCGCTACCTTTATCCACCTTTATCTACCTTTATGGAGAAATCCATCCCCTTTCTTTTGGCTGGAGCCAATCGGGGGAATGGACGTTGCACGTGGGAACTCTCGATTTATTGTCCTTTGTTCTCATAGCACGCGCTCCTCGTGGGAGGGCTGTGTTCAAGGAGGGTTTTACAGTTTAACAGTGTGATCTTCCATGGCGGTAAAACACATTAAAAATACACTCTACTTTATATCCCCATGCATATTCGGGTGTTTCATTCAATAAGCATTCTGGAGACATCAAAAACATTATGTTACATTAAAGGAATGTACACTTATGTTTAAAATGCATAAAGAAGGTATTTCTAATTTCTATTTACCCTGTGATCAAGCAAAGTTATTTCACTGTGACATGGGGGAAAACACACATACTGTACATAAAAACACATTGAATATATTTTTTTAAGTGTCTTTAAACAAAAAAGGAATGCCTTTCTCTTTGTTCAGAGATACGTTCTGCAACATTCCAGAGGTGTCATAAAAGTCTTGTAACCCGATGCCACTAGGGTAAGTGAGTGAATGTGTGCGTGTGTGTAAAATGTACTTCTTTAATTTTTGGTAACAAAGGAACTGACAACTGTCTGGCAATAGATGGCTTTTGCAATGACATGTTTGACTCTCATTGTGTAATGTACAACGGCGGGCGGGATGAGAGTTTGTTACACAAGAAAGTAAATTTCACTTTCTCAGTTCATTCAATAATGCACAGTTACTTTAATTAGGTGTCTTCATGGCCTCCACTGTACATCTAGCAGACAAATGAAAAACTCATGAGTTGGAGATGTGTAAGAGTAGAGTGGCAAAAAGAGAAGATTGATGAGCACACCAAGGAAAGAGACTATCTAAAAGAACAACTGGCATCAGGTAAGTCTTACAACACACAACATGTATTCAAATTGTAGTACAGTTGAGTTGTATTATGTCAGTTAAGCTTTGTGTTCCTGTGCATGTGATGCAAGCTGTGAGGCTTATGTATGTATTTGTATCCATTTTAACAGCTCTAAAAAAGGGGACAAAGGTTCCAGCTAGACGAGTCCCTTGTCTTCAACAACTCAGTTGACTCTTCCTCTGACACTATGTCTGACTCCTCTACATCCTCATCAGAGGGGAACAAGAAGAAGAAGAAGATGATGAAAAAGAAGGGGAAACTGAAAATGTATGGCAAGTCAAAGAAAATGGAAACAGACACGTCAAAGAGGTTAGAATGAAAAAAAAAAAGATTTCTCGGATGCAGAAATTGAATTTTAATTATCCAAAGTTCATTCAAAACGACACATTTTATTTTCAAGCATACTAGTGGCCTATCAGGTCCTAAAAAAGGAAGCAGCATTACAGATGCAGTTAATTGAGTTTCATCTGTCAATCGAACAGTCCAGAAGTGAGAAGAAAATGGTTCGACATTAAGCTTGACAGCAAAAAACTAATTAGTTCAATTCGAAAAAATCGTATTCAAACTGGAGAAGGACCGCTATCGATCACCAGATCTGCTATTACTGGCTCTCATAATAAAAGTAAAAAGAAAAACCGTATGTAATTACTTTATAAAATATTTTTTTTCAAAATGCTGTTTAAATATGTACCCATTGGTGAATTAAAATGCAGCCTTATTAATAGGGTTGGGTACCGAAACTCGGTTCCAATAGGGAACCGGTTCTGACGTAAACGGTAGTAACCAGACCGAATGAGTCTATGGCATGAGGCACACACACGCAGTCTCTCGCTGTCTCCCTCTCCCTCTTCGACGTGCGCACACTACACGGTTTATTGAAGCACTGTCTGATCTGTCTTGCACGCGCGCTCTTGCTCGCTCGCTCTAGATTCCGGGAGATTTGAACTAATTTGCGATCATCCGGGAGCCGATATCAATATGTGGGAGACTCACGGAACGTCTGCTGGATAGCGAGGAGATTAAACACACGTGAAATGTACACATGAAATGTTTGGCTGCATTTCACGTGGAAAATTACGCGTCAGAAAGAATAACGATTGTCTATGGATATAGAATCACCATTCACGCCGTGTTGACGCTCACGTCGTCATATTATATTGGCGTGCGCATCATCTGCTCCTCAGAGTTCTCTGCCAAAAAAGGAAGCTTGTCGGCAGTGTGAGATATTTGGCAGCGAGCGCAGCGTCTCTTTCCCTATTCAGAGAACATGGGTTACACAGAGACGTTCTCTTTCATATGTTTACTCAAAGCTGCGTATAAGACGCAGTGGGAACGAAATATCAAACTGGCTAAGAGCTTAACTAGTAAATGACAACTAGATAACTTACATGACTAGTTAAAGCAGACAAAACATGGTAACCTGCTGCTATGTCGATATTATATTACCCTGGTAGTAATCTCTATTAATCTCCAGTATAATTACATTGTTTGATATAATATTGTTTTATTTGATAATATGTAAATATGAACTTTTATTTTATATTGGTTTATTTATTATTACCATATGTTACTTGTATTTATAAGTTAATATTATGTCCAGTTTGGCCCTGTAAATAAAGGGGTATAATTTTTTTTTGACAAAGTGTGTGCGGTTTCGTTTTCTTAAGTTCAGTTTCAAAAACCGTTTAGGCACCGGAACCGTTTAAAAAATACAGAGTAGGTACTGGTATCGGATAAAACTCAACCGATACCCATCCCTACTTATTAATGAGAAAAATGTTCGGATGTTAAGCGCACCATTTACGCGTGGCTGGGAGCAGGTGTAGATTTCTTGCGGACCAACTAACATTTGGAAAATACGAAAATTTTAATGAATCCGAAAATTCACGTCAGAACCACTTTGCACACGATTTACACACAAATTCGTTCTGCTCGTGTTTCAAGAATGAGACCCTGTATGTGTACCATGATAATTGCATTGGAGATTCAGAGGAATAACCTGGTAGACCATCTACATCAGCTTCATCACTTTTTTATAATGTTTTGTTAAATCCATGTAAAAGACTTGAAAAAAAATGAGAGTGTGACACAATAAGTTGAATTTATTGCATTAAATCGAATCGGTTACCTAATGTAACCTCGGTTCTCTCTAGATGAGGGAAATAGTATTGCGTAAGCTAGCTTACGCTACGGGAAAGATTCATCTTCACCAAGTTGAAGCCAAAAAAATTATCCTTTAATTTTGTATCCATTGTCAACATGTTTGTATCCAAGCCAGCTTACGCTACGGGCCATGGTCAACGCTGTGCGCGCTAAGCATCCACAATGTGTCCCGGGGGAGGGATCCCGGTGGACCCTTATAAGTGGGAATGAATAATGTACGTGAACATGAAAGGGTCAGCAAGTGGGCCGGGATTGTGTAGTCCATAAGCAGGAGGGAAGAACATGCGGCACACCGGTTGTATGAGTGTGATTCCCAATAGTGCAGCTCAAAACAGAAGAGCTGAAGCATACTAGACTGCTAGTAGTTTAGCCTGCAGGGCGGGTACTTCCAGATTGTAAAATCTGACAAAGGAGGAAGGGGAAGCCCATCCCGCTGCCACGCATATTTCTTGAATGGAAATGCCACTGGACCATGCCCACGATGAGGCCATGCCTCTAGTGGAATGAGCCCTGATGCCCAGAGGACATGGCAGGTTTTTAGACGTATAAACAGAAGCAAGAGCGTCCACATCCATCTGGAAAGTGTCTGTTTCGAGGCGGCCAGACCTTTAGTGCGCCCACCAAACGAAACGAAAAGCTGTTCAGAGCGTCTGAACGCGGCAGCGCGTGTAGTGTACAATCTCAGAGCCCGAACCAGACAAAGGAGATCGGGGTCACATTCACAATTGGATGCGGGCAGAGCCAATAGGGAAATAACCTGAGCCCGGGGTACCAATCGCTTTGGGGACATAGCCATGTCTAGGTTTGAGGATGACTATGGAGTCATTGGGCCCAAACTCGAGACACGCTGCGCTAGAAGAGAGCGCGTGAAGGTCTCCCACGTGTTTAATTGATGACAGGGCAATCAGAAAAACGTTTTTTAGCGAGAGGTATTTTAGGTCCACAGACTCTAATGGTTTGAACGGGGGGCTTTCATAGCTTCGAGAACTATAGAAAGATCCCAAATGGGAACCGAAGGGGGGCACGGGGGGTTCATCCTTCTAGCTCCCCTGAGGAAGTGGATGACTAGCTCGTCTTTTCCCAGAGACTGAGCGCCTCGGGGTTCAGCGAACACCGCGACAGCTGCCACGTAAACCTTGAGAGTGGATGGGGACCTGCCCTTGTCCAGCATCTCCTGAAGGAAGACGAGCAAAGACGACACCTCCCACCGCAGTGGGTCTAGGTTTTTGTCGGTGCACCATTTTGAGTACACAGCCCATTTTGATGCATAGAGCTTCCAGTAGAAGCCGCCCTGGCGTTCATGATCGTGTTTAACACTCCCTCTAGCAAAGCAACGGATAGTAGTTGATCACCCAAGCATTAAGCGCCCAGCGCTGAGGATGGTGATGCCAGATCGCGCCGCGAGCTTGAGAGAGGAGATCTGCTCTGACTGGAATGGGCCACGGGGCTGTCTGCGACAGCTGAGCGAGCTCCGGGAACCAAGTCTGACTCTCCCAACGCGGGGCTATGAGGAGCACAGAGTGGCGTGTTTCCCTGAACCTCTGTAAGACCTGTGGCAACAGGGAGACTGGAGGGAATGCATAAAGCGGGCGGCTGGGCCACTCCTGGGCTAGCGCGTCCTCACTCTTTGAGAAAAATTTTGGGCAGTGAGCGTTCTCTTCTGACGCGAAGAGATCCACCTCTGCTCTGCCGAATATTCGCCACAGTTTCTGGACTGTTTGAACGTGCAGGGACCATTCTCCCGGAAGGATGTGGTTCCTGGACAGTCTGTCTGTGCCGTTGTTCAGATGGCCCGGCACATGCGTCACTATTAGCGAGAGCAGGTGGCTCTGGGACCAAACTAAAATGCGTTTGGTCAGCAGGAAGAGGTTCTTCCTGCCCTGACGGTTGAGATAGGAGACTACAGCCATATTGTTCGAGTGGATCAATACGTGGTGACCCAGAATTCGCGGGAGGAAAAATGCGTGCGCGTTCTCGACCGTGATCATCTCCAGACAGTTTATGTGTAGGGCCAGAGGCCGGTGAGCCCTCGCAGACCGCGCCCCAACCTGAGTTGGATGCATCTGTCGAAATTACTTTTCGGCGAGAGACGGTCCCCACGGTAACGCCCAGTTGAAACCATTCTGCCACTATCCATGGCTGCAGAGCCCGAGATATAGGTCTGTGTAACTTTGATCAGTGGTCCACGCACGGTGAGACACACGGCTCTTCAACCAAAGCTGAAGGGGGCGCATGCGCAGTAGACCCAGCTAAAGAACTGCGGAGGCTGAGGCCATGTAACCCAGTGCCTTCTGAGAAGTTTTCAGAGGCATGAGGGTGTCCATGTGAAAGGATGTGGCGAGACGCTGAAGCGAGCCATCATAGCCACTGAGTCTAGATCTATTCCCAGGAAGGAAATCGTCTGACTTGACTGAAGTGAGCTCTGATCTCTCTGTCCAGTTGACAGAGAGGCCCAATGTGTTCAGATGGTCGAGGAGAACTGTACGATGAGACAGTAACTCCGTCTGTGATTGTTCCAAAATCAGCCAGTCATCCAAATAGTTCAAAATTCGCAGCGCCTGACTCCGCAGGGGGGCAAGCGCCGTATCCATGCACTTCATGAACGTACGAACGTGCTAAGGATAGGCCGAACGGGAGGACGGTGTATTGATAAACCTGGCCGTCGAAGGCGAAATGTAGAAAAGGCCTGTGACGGGGATTTATCTGGATCTGAAAATAGGCATCTAGAGAGATGAACCAGTCCCCCTGGTGTACATGCACAAGGAGTTTCTTGACTGTAATTATTTTGAACGGTCTCCTCATGAGCGCTTTGTTCAAAAATCTGAGATCTAAGATCGGTCTGAGGCCACCGTCTTTCTTGAGGACAAGAAAATAATGGCCGTAAAGCCCCGACTCGCTCATAGAAGGTGGAACTCTCTCCATAGCCCTTTTGCACAAAAGCTTTGCTATCTCTGAGCGAAGCGTGTTTGCTGCTTCTGAACTCACTGTAGTTTCGAGCCGCACCCGGAAGTGTGGACGGCGGTGACGGAACTGTAACAGATAGCCGTATTTTATTGTGCTTTGCACCCATGGGGAGATTCCCGGAATAGCTTCCCACGCTTAGAAGCGCGACGCTACCGGGTGAATGGCTATATCGCCCTGATTGTGGGCACATATTCTACACAAAAGGCGTGTGTATACTAGGGCTGCCCCCAAATAGTCGACTAAATGTTAGTCGATATGAGGAGGGCTTGGTCGAATACGTTTTCATTAGTCGGTTAGTCGCAAAAAAAAAAAATAATAATATTACGTGAAAAAAATTACGCAATCAAGGGCTGCGCAGTCAGCGTATGACATGACATCAAAGCAACGAGAGATCAACGAGATCTCGTGCCTCGCGCGAGCGGTATCGGAAAATAGAGGTATCGGAAAATATCGCGACCAGCAAGCTGTTGTCTTAGACCCACGTTTAAAGAGCTTGTCATTCTTTGACCAACACGAACGAGAAGATGCGTACTCCACAGTGTTGGATCTGACAGAAATTTTATTTACAGAAGCTGCGCGCCAGAAAGTGATCATGACAGTATTAGCCCTGCGGAGGGTGAGATCGAACCGAATAAGGAAAATTGATAAAGAAGAGCATGCAGAAGAGAATGATGAACTAAAAATGTACTTGGCAGATAAAACAAAGGTTGATTCGGGACCACTGGCATGGTGGCAAAAAAATTAACATCGATATTCAAAGCTCGCTAAAGCAGCTAAACGCCTCCACATCCACTCCATCAGAGCGCATCTTTTCAAAGGCCGGCTTCATTGTAAACACGTGTCGAGAAGCTCCCTTCTTCCCAGCAATGTGGACAAGCTGGTGTTCCTCTCACATAATATGAAAATATTTAAATCGAATTGAAAGCTTAGGTAAGAATAATTAATTTCATTTTTGAAGTGTTTCTGTTTGCGATCCGTTAGGCTGTATAAAATACAAAACAAAACAAAAAACGGATATTTTTATAACGGTTAGGCTATACAAATAAATAAATATTAGGCCTATTTTTATTTATTCGTTTTTATATAATGCAGAAATCGTTTTTTATTCTAAGAAAAATTAGTCTGATTTTTGCAATTTGTTGTTTCAGGTTAAGACTCATCCATCGTCTTAAATGGCAGTTTGCGGCTTTGCTCTGATATTTTTGTCCTTTAAATTAGCATATTTGTTCCACATTTTTTCTTAAATATAGCCTAGTTGTTCTAAACAATTTAATCAAATACTTAGGCTGTTGATTTGTTTGCCGCCTTCTTTTTTTATTCGCAATATAAGTTTTGGCGTTCTGCGATATGCCATGTGCATTTATTAAATTGTTCGTTTATTAATTTTCCTTTTGAACAATATAAAAAATATATTAATTTAATTTTCCGCTGTATTTTATACCAAACAGTGTTTTTGCTACAGTATTATTTATTTTTTGTCTTGTTTTGTACTAGGCCTAAGTTACTAATAAGTTTATTTAATTTATTTTAAAGAACGAAATTTATTTTATTTTATTCAAAACTGTTTTTTTTTCATTTAACTGTTACAGTTTGTATTTTTGATAATAAATTATTAAAATGCACACTTGCACAGGCAGTCTGATTGCTGTTTTTTATTCTACAATTAGCCTATAATGTGTCGTAAGCGCTGTATACTTTAAACGCTTTACTATTCTGTTTTAAGCGCTTAATTTTCGGTTTGAACGTGCTAATATCATGCTTTAGCATTTTCTGTGGAAGTGGTAAACTTCAACTTTGGACTATTCCTTTCCTTGTATATGCCTACGCAAGCTTTTATATTAATATCATAAATGAACGATTATTCGACTAATCGCTAAAATGCAGGAGTGTTAGTCGACTAGGAATATCTTTAGTCGGGGGCAGCCCTAGTGTATACATACACATGTATGTGTATACACATAGTGGGATGAACAAGTGTGTGAGCGTGCATACAGTGCTTGTGCGTGATGGCTCGCAAACAGCCAATGGGTGTTTGGTGAGTGACTTCCCGATAAACGTGAATGGGGAGCGAGTCACGGTGTGATGAGCGAGCGAGGTTGCAGGTGTGGTGTTTGTGTGTAGGAGTGAACACTGAGCTATGGGCACATATACTACACTTATAGCATGTTTGGCATAAGCCAGACTTTATGCACTTATGCCTGATTGCATTTTAGCCTGATACAGGCTGCACAAGTGACGCGCGCACAAGTGCGTGTTAGAAACGTGAGTGCTGTAAGCAGCAGAAGACTATATGAAGAGTTCAGATGCAAAAGCCTCTAAGTGCCATTTGAAATTTTCTTCTTTAATGATGATTTTTATCAAACTTGTATATTTAAGTTCAGTGATTTCACTTAAATGGCAATGAAGATTACCTATTAATTGTTATTTAAGTGAAATTACTGAACTTAAATATACAAGTTTGATAAAAATCATCATTAAAGAAGAAAATTTCAAATGGCATTTAGAGGCTTTTGCATCTGAACTCTTCATATATAGCTTGAAAAGGCTGCACTTGTGACGCGTGCATGTAGAAACGTGAGCGCTGCAAGCGGGCACAAGACTGAAGAGGCTGGGATGTGTGCGACATGGCCGTGTAATAGAGCGGGCAGAAAGAAGATGTGAGCACAGTTGTGGGCACATCTGTTACAGATAACAGTCTAGCGGCATAGCCAGCTAAGAGAGTGGGCTCTGTTAGACACGGGAATGCTGTGTTTTAATATGGGTGAGCACAGGGGTGTGGGCACCTATTACATTTGAACAGAAATAGCGTCAATCTTAATCTGTCGGTGTTATTGCAGGCTCATGTTATGACAGGCTCGTTGCTGCAATATAGACATTTTCGGCCGCTCGAACGAGGAAAGAGAAATGTTAGAGAGATGGGTGCTTAACCTCGGCGGGCTAAAAACACACTCGTTTCTCATGTCGCCGCTGACGCATGTGTGTGGGAGAGCGCGGCCGCTTTCTATAACGTAAGTGTAGAGAATCAAGGCGAATCAAACACAACTTAATCAAATTAATCTCTCATGGGATTAATTCACAAGGCTTCAACACTCCAAGTTCTGGAGCCCACATTCCAGAGTCAGAGAACGGCGCCAAGAGTTTGTTTTGGGGGACAATAAACCCCCCTCCGAAGACTTTTATGGTCCTGCAGATAGCAACAGAATGCCACAGGAAGAAACATGTCAATGGGTTGGTGTTTTACTGAGACAGGTCAACTCCAAAATGGTGGAACGAGAGGCTCACAACCAAGACCCCTTTCATCCCCTGACAGAGATGTTCCACAGAACACATCTCCTCGTCCCCCTTACGAGTTGAACTCGCAGTAACCTCACTGTTGAGATCAGAGATCTCACACATAAAATCATATAAACTCACCACAGAACAATTCTTGGACCTATAACCAATCATAATTCTTGTTGTTCCTACATTTCATGTGTTATTATGCTTAGATCACATAATAACCATGTAATTGTTGTTAACTATTAACTCTTGTAATTGTTATACAACCAGTAGAAGTGTGAATGCCTCGTTTGCTCTTAAACGAACCGTATTCTCGTGATTCAAAAGATGGCTTGATTGAAATCTGCGTAAAAGGTTTTGTGTTATGATTATAAGAATCATAAGGTTTAAACTATGGTCTTTTGCCTCTGCTAAGTGCTGGAGACCAGCTCACAGACCATGCATAAATTATGATAAGTAAAGAAGTAGATCCACCTCCTAAGATCATGCCATTACCCATTGGCCTGAAGTTTCTAGGAGGATGGACTAGAGTTTAAGTTAAAGATCCGAACAAAGGACCTCATGTTCAGATTGCAGAAGATTTCAGAAGATTGCAGAAGAGATTGCAGATTTTGCTAGATGATTTTAGATTTTCGTTCAGTTCTGTAACTGTTAAGTCCGTGCCTCTCTCTAAAACCAGCAAGAGAGTGTTCTGTTCGTGCTTATCTCTGAAACAAAGAACATGTCCGCATGCTTCTACATCGACTAGACCAAATTCGACCAGCAGACGAATAACCCATCAAGATCAGGGTTACTTCAGCTCAGTCAAGCCATCCGACTCGTCTTACTTTCATTTCTTTCCTTTATTTCCTTTTTCGTAAAAGTTTCGTTTCAAAGTTAACTTTGCAACGCGCTTCGAACTGGAAAAGACTCTCATTCGCTTGCTAATCACACGTGACCAGCGGCGAAACTTCCATCCCTGCACTTCAAAGACAACAAACCAGGCAACGGACCCGGCCGGGAAACCCCCCTTCGACGCGACGCAGACAAAGGGGATTCCCTCAGCCACTACAAAGCGCAAGTACTCCAGGCTCTAACTGAACTGGTGCTTTAATGTTAATTGAATAACCTCTCTAAGAAACGAAGGTTCAAATTAATGCTTGGTGGTCCTTTCAGGTTATGTCTTACGTGCATATAGAAAGTTGAAACTTTCTCTCACTCTTTCCAACTCACTCTTTCCCTTTCGCGACTGTATGAATGTGTGTGTGCGTGTGCGTGATTATGTTTAGACCTTAGTTTTGTGCTTAGAATAGCTAATAAAGTCTTGTCCATATATTTGAAAAGATAAATCTTCTTGTGTCGTGTTTGCACATTTAATGTCTTGTACTGTTCGATTTAAAGTTACCTTGCTAAGACATAGTGTTTCACTATAGATTTGGTTATAATTACGGCCCGTTCAAATGAATTCTAAGCGAGTCATTTGCTCGGTTCAGTGATTCGGTTCCATAGATTCATTGCAAATCAATGAATCATTTCCCTTTGAGCTAAATTGGCCTTCGGCCCCCTTAATACATTTTATGTATATTATTATATGTTGCATTTGCTACATAAGAAAGCTGGCCGCGAGCTCAGAGCTGCATAAAATTATCTGCAAGAGCCGGAATCGGACACAGGTCTCTGGCGCGAAAAGCTTTGTGTTTTACCACTGAGCCACAGCAGTAAAGACACAAGCTGAATAGCGCGAGCAGATAAGAGGGCGTGATAGTGGCGAACAACAGGTCCAGCCTCGGTGGAACTAACACACCATAAACCCATTTTTGGTGAAGCTATGCACGGGGGACGGGCTAGCTCTCTTGTAAAGTAAAGAAAACTAGCAGCGGTCGGCACAGTAAGCGGCTCGTCCCTCATACAGCGCAGGACTCTGGCGCTGAGAGGGCCGCGGCATGAGGTGAAAAAGAAAGGCTTTAAAAAGATGCTCGCTGCTCTTTTGTGAAGTTACACAAGCAAAATACAAATGTAAGGGTACGTCACCAGATGGCGTTAGCTCAAAGGATGGCTGAAGGTGGCGAAGACGGCCAGCTTCCTCAGACTCTGTCCACGCTCGCTAAGCGATGCCTTCTCGACGGCGACGCGGCTTCCTCTCGGAGATCAGCAGGTGCGTATAGCCTCGCTGAATAGATGAAAATCGGAAAACAGCGGGAAACTCGCCTATTTATAGACTCAGTCCATGCCGTTTTGCCGGGCTTTGACGCAATGAGAGCGTGCCAGTTTTTCATTGGCCGTGAGTTCAACCGAGTTCCCTCATAGGCTGTAGCAGTTCTCCCTGAGCGAACCAATGAGCTGCTAGCTAGCCCGCTCATGGTCTGCTGCAGATGAACTGCGTTGACAATGGATACAAAATTAAAGGATAATTTTTTGGCTTCAACTTCTCAGAAAAGATTAATCTTTCCCGTAGCGTAAGCATAAAACAAAAATAAATTGCATTGGTTTTACTGGGATGGAAGAAGTTTCATTTTTAGGCCTCCGGTCACTTCTGACCAGGAAGGCCCAGGATGTGACTCATACAGGAAGACCATCAGAGGGTTAAGCCAACCCAGTTATTTATATATTTTGTTGTAGTGTCTCAGTAGAAAATATCAGTTTACATTTCCAGACATTAATTGTGCCATTAATTGTAGGGATGTCCCGATCCGATACTCAGGATCGGTATCGGCTCCGATCCAGCCATTTTTGCGGGATCGGGTATCGATCAGACGAAGCAGATCCAAATCCGATATTGTGCGTATACTATTATGTTATTGTTAAGCTCCACAGAAGGCACAAAAACATTCTAAAGTACCATGACGTTTTCGTGCACTCTATTATAAGTGTTCTGAAGCCATTATGTGAGAGAGAAATTAATATTTAAGTCATTAAAATTCAAGATCACGTAAACTTTTCCCTCTCGCGGCTGTCAGTCATTCTCCATTCAGCACTCAAACAGCGCGTCGCGTTCGGTTACAGTAAATGATGAAACTATCTTCAAGATGATTCAAAGTTAATACTATTATACTTTATCTGTAGATAAAGGTCTATGTTTACGCATAAAACAACATTATCTTGCTGGACTTTATTGCTGTAACTTAATTGTGTTACTTTCTACCAGGTGTCGGACGCTGTCGGTTAGATCACAACACTAGAGTCAGAGCACTATTGTTCTTCACGCGCACAGTAACTGAAATTTAAAACTGTTTAAAGAAAAGGCTCAATAAACTATTGTATAGATAGATACTGTTTAATACACTGTCCTTCCATCAATATGAATTTCCTTTGTGCTTTGAACTTTTCAAAGCGGACTCGACGCGCAGCGTGCATACCATAGGGTGCATACTCGGCTGCGTGCTGTAACTCCACGTGGTTTCAAGCGCATCATTCTGCGCTCGGAATGCGCATAAGCGCTTTGTGCTGCACTGTGTTTGAGTCATTCATATCATAATGCAGTGACGCAATTAAAGCTTCTTAACATTAATAATTATTAATGTTGCTGCCTCATTAAATAGCTGTGCTATACACTTAAAACATGTCTCAATTTTTAGTAGCCTTGGCTAGCCTACATCTAAAGTAATTCTTTTTCATTTTTGTTATATTTTTTTTCATGAATGTATTTTACAACAATACAAAGAGCAATATGTATTATTCACTAATCTAGTTTATAATAGCATTTTTTGTCATAGATTATGATCATATATTTTGGGGATTTGTTGTTTATCTTTATAATGAAGCTGTCTATTAAGTAGATTGTGTTTAACACACACAAGAGTGATAATCAGTTTAACACACAGAGAAATTCTACTTTCTTTAAAAAAAAAAACTGTACTGGTATTTACAATGTAGAATACTGCTGTTTAAATTGTTTTAACTTTAAACCTGTTGTTAGCTAGCTAGCTTTAAGTACTTAAGTACCTGCATTTTCTTATATATATATATATATATATATATATATATATATATATATTGTAGTGTTTGAATAAAGGGTGGCAATCTTTCATAATCAATTGTTGTTGTGAACTATATACTGGAGGCATATATTAAGGGGCTAATTGAGAAAATTACTATATTTTTTATTAGTTTAAAAATAAAATAAAAATATCGGATTAATATCGGTATCGGCAAAAGCCAAATCTGCGGCATCGGTATCGGTATCGGAAGTGAAAAAGTGGTATCGGGACATCCCTAATTAATTGTAATAATCCAGTGAAATTAGAATTCTGACAACAGCCAATGTTCCACACATCTTAAATGCATCTTAATGAGTGCATCTTAAATTATATAAAGAAACAGAAAAAACAGAGACTAAGACCAGAAGAACTGCGGCAACGTTTCCAAAGACGCTTGAAAAAACCTGCAAAACTAAAAACTATGTGCAATACCTGGACAAAAGCTGATTTAAACGTAAAGGGTACTCAACACCTATTAGCCGCGTTTACATGGACCCTTGTAATCGGATTAACGGCTCAATCGGACTAAAAAACCTTCATGTAAACACCTTAATCGATCCGATTGAGCTCGATCCGACTAGAATTTCGATCGGATTGAAAGGGGTGGTTTACTCCTTTTGTAATCCGAGCGAGAGAACATGTAAACACTTGATCGGATTGAAAACCGAAACTAATAGGACTACGCATGTGCAATGACGTTGAAATAGCGTAACGTATGGCGAAACGAGCTGTTCTTCCTGTTGAATAAAGGCGGGCATACACTGTGCGATGTCTGTGCGATTTCAGCAAGGTACCTACTCACACTCAACGAGTAAATCGCATGCGATGCAAAGCCAAAGTTCAGGATTTATGTGCTCACACTGTACGGTCCGATCATCGAGCTGCGACTTCACTGCTCACACTATACGTGTAATATCTGCGATAACCCCCTAGATTGCGCCTATTTACGTGTATGTATCCAGGGATATTGTCAAAACAAGCATATGCTATATCAAGATGATATCTCTTCGGTCCCGTGGCTCTACGGCGCGGCTTCAGCGTGCCAGGACTTCGTTGGCGCCATGGTTCTTCGGCCTTTCAGTTCCGCCTTGGCCGCCTAAAGGGTCTTCACCGCCGTGGCCGCCTGAAGGGTCTTCGCCGCCGTGGCCGCCTGAAGGGTCTTCGCCGCCGTGGCCGCCTGAAGGGTCTTCGCCGCCGTGGCCGCCTAAAGGGTCTTAACTGCCGTGGCCGCCTGAAGGGTCTTCATCGCCGTGGTCACGACCTCAGCCTGCTCCACCACGCCCTCAGCCTGCTCCGCCCTGGCCACGCCTTCAGCCTGCTCCACCACGCCCTCAGCCCGCTCCGCCCTGGCCACGCCTTCAGCCTGCTCCACCACGCCCTCAGCCTGCTCCGCCCTGGCCACGCCTTCAGCCTGCTCCACCACGCCCTCAGCCTGCTCCGCCCTGGCCACGCCTTCAGCCTGCTCCGCCCTGGCCACGCCCTCAGCCTGCTCCGCCCTGGAGGCTTCCTCCTCCAGACCACGCCCTCCACAGCCTCCAGGGCGCCCACCCCCCCTCCCCATTGATGTTACGGCGTGAAGTCACGCCTACCGGGAGGGGGGAGTGATGTCACAGCCTGTTGTCTGCACCAGTCTGTCTCGTCATCTGCACTACACTTCCCAGGATCCTCTTTTCTCTACTCCCGAACTCACTCCCCCATCAGCCACCTGTTCCTCGTCTTGTTTCATCATTTTCACCTGTTTGCACCTCGTTTTGGTTGATTCCTCTGTGTATTTAGTTCCTCCTCATTCAGTCTGTCATGGTCGGTTGTTGCATATGTTACCTCATGTTGCAAGTGTATCCCTGCCTGTTTTATGTACCTGTTTGCTATTGTGAGTTAAGTAAAATCTTTGAATTGGAGCTTTGCCTCTTCAGTCTGTCTTCCTCAGCCTGCACTCCACCACACCCAGTGACACACATAACCAACGTGCTGTGAGGATAATAAAATATTACATAATCTTACTCCTCATTAAAAATTGTCTAAAACATTTAGGTCTATTACAATGAATTAGGCATATAAAATAACTATTAACAGTCTATAATATGTCCGAACATTGCCATAATTAATCATCAATGAAAATTAAAAACAGGTTTATTTCAAAAACATTGTTTGACAAATTAATAAAAGAGGTGTTACATCGCAGGTGGCTTGGAAGACGGTGGGTATTATCCATTTTGCAACACGAACTGGAGGTAAGCAACAGTAATTTGTAGCTAGTTTGAACCACAGAACTTAAAGATCTCCCTCTTTTCGTTTTTATTTTAATTTTATTTTTGCTGCAGATGAAATGGTTAAACTTCTGTTACCAAAAACACTGAGTTTAGGGCAATCGGTTCGTAGCTTTGCTTCAACTGTGCGATATATTCACGAGGAGCGACCAAAATTTCTGACATGCCAGAAATTCATCCGACCATCCAATTGTCGATCGTGAGAGGCTAATCGCCTCTCGTTTCTCCCCGTACACTGCACGAACACTGCACGACAAACGACGCACGACAAAGCTTGGTCCGACAGGAAAAAGAGTCGCACGAGTCAGAATTCGGCTCAAAATCGGACGAAAATCGCACAGTGTATGCCCGCCTTAAAGTGTCATATAAATGAGTGTTCCGTTATTAAAAAAATTCTCATTTCACTCCATGTCTGTGAAGTGAAGCAGGACAACGTCCCACCAGTGCTTGTTTTAGATTCTCATCCACACACAACTTTTGGGCACAGGGTTACTGCGTGATAAATACTATCAGCACGGCAAAACGGTTCATGCTCATCGTCTCTAAATCATGACCAGAGACGGATAAAAATTAAGTCTGTTGTTTAAAACAAATACAGAACCAATAGGGGAAAATAGTTATGCTTATGCGTGAACAGTGGCATATTCGTGCAGTGTGGGCATTTCAAAGAATCAATTCCGATTTGAATCTTGTGACATATAAACGCGCACATCAACCAGATCACTTTATTTATTATTCATGTAAACACCTTGATCGGATTCATCAATCGTATTGATTTCATTCCGATTGTGTCCATGTAAACATACTGATTTGATTTAGTTAACTGTTAAAAGTTAATAACAGTTAATAATAGTTAACTAATAAAATGAATTGATAAATAAATCTATTTATGATTATGACATTATTTTTGAAAACATTCTCATTTACAGCATTTTTACACAAGTGCTTTTTCACAGTACTGTAGCTTTTTCACAGTACTGAAGCTTTCTTCAGGCAGGCAGGCACAACCTTCTAGTGATGGGAAGTCCGGTTCTTTTCCGCGAACCGGTTCTTTCGGACAGTTCGTTTTAATGAACCGGTTCAAAAAACCGGTTCACCAGTTCTTTTACGTCATCACGTAATGACGTCAATTCTATCATCCCGGCGGATAAAAATACTTCAAATTAAAGGCATTTGTAATCACAACTTCAGTTAAATAATAGTATGCATTGTCATAATCATCTTGGATAAGTTTCTTACATTTACATTTTGAAAACGAACCCTGCTGCAGCCTAGTCGATGTGCTAACGCGGATGTTTTACATGTTTTAAATATATAAAATGCATAAATGGTCTTCATCATTTTATTTGTTATTAAATAAACTTACATTTCGCCGATTCGCCCTCTCATTTAAGTCCTGGGTTCACCCGTACTACTGCGTGCTCGTATATCAGCACGGGATCAGCCGGCCGAAAGAAAGTTTTGTTCATAGACGGTGCTATCACGCATGCGCAGTATCTCCAGCCCATCGGTTCTCCGTATCGAACGTGTCCGAAAGAAACAGTTCTCGGTTCTGCAATAGTGATTCAAGAGCTGCAACAACCAGTTCTCGACTCGAGAACCATAGCATAGGCCTGTGCTGAGCTGAAACCTGAATATACAGTCGACAAAACTAAAAAATCGATGCATGTCTGTCTCCAATATAGCCTTCTGTGTATGTGATATGATAGGCACATCATGTTTATAATGTGTTAACATAACGAATTAAACATATATGTTTAATTCGTTATGTTAACACATAAACATTTACTAAGCAGTGCACCAAACCTTGGCAAGAGTTTACATCAAAGATTTATAATATTGTTACTTAGAAATTAAATGAGCTGTTCCTGAAAATATTATTTTAGTATAATAATAAATGTTTAGTAGTTTGACAGTTTTAGAATCCAATCATTATTTCCAATCGTTAAAATAATACAGTGATACAGTAATGGGATAAACATGTTTCCAAAATGTTTTATTTTGTTACACTTACTGATGTTCAACTAAAGACGTGGAAACGTACATTTCGTCCCTCAGAAAAAAAATGCACGCATGCTCAGCTCATCAACTCATCAGTTCTCAATATGTCGAACGTGTCCGAAAGAAACAGTTCTTCTCGGTTCTGTACTGGTTATCCGACCGCTGTATCTGTACGTTCGGTAGTACACGCATGCGCAGTATCAGCTGCTCGTGCTCATCACTTCTCTCAGCACCAACATATGTCTCCGTTCAGTGAACTTTTTGAGTTACTGGAATAAAATGTACTTCTGGATATTGGTTTATTTCGATTCGGAGGGACTGTCAGGCATGTCTGAAAGTGAGTAACTTTAGTAACTTGTGGTTTAGCGCTGACGCAAGACGCGAACTGTTTCGAACGATTCAGTCCGATTTAGTGTACTGGTTCGACCGGTTCACTAAAAAGAACCGGTTCAAAAGAACGATTCGTTCACGAACCGGCCATCACTACAACGTTCGAGACATTGCCGCAGTTCTTCTGGTCTTAGTCTCTGTTTTTTCTGTTTCTTCATATAATTTCAGACGAACTCGATGATGGTGAGATCCGACCTCCGTGTGGAGCATTGGCTGTTGTCAGAATCCTTGTGCATTCAAAAATTTCACTGGATTTGTTATGTGGACGGACGGAGAACCCAGTCTCAGACAGCAGATGATGAACAAAGGATTTATTTAGGGCAAAAACAGAAAATAAAACCCACGAGGAGGCAAAACAAGACAGGGTAGAACACACCAGACTAATACTTGAAACTAAGACAGGAACAATACTAAGACATGAACAGACTCTTCTTGAATAACAGATAACTCAAAGAATAACTCACTGTTAGAAACACACAACATCAAGCAATGAACCGACACAGGACAGCAAACACAAGGGGATTATAAAGGGAACACTAATGGCGAGAACAGGTGAAACTGACTAGACAATAATGACAAGACGGGTGTTACGTCCCTAAAACGGCTCAGGCCAGGGGATGAAAGGACACAACATAAAGTATTTTTTTTTTCTTTTAAATAATATGTCCCAGAGTTAGTTAGCCTTATGGTTACGCAATTATGATGCTGGAGCGAAATACCACGATAACACAAGGAGGTTTGAATCATATAAATGAAGGTATTTTTTCATGACCACCAGGTGCACAAATGAGAGGGAGAAAATAATCCAATTGCCGTACCCAGGGAGTAGGAGTCTAAGCGGGGCTTAAAGCAAAGAAATAATCAAAACAAAAACCCCATTCTAACTTCCCATTCCCACTAAACTACAACACCAAAGAAAAAGGAAAACAAAATCGACGGCGCTCAACACGCCCTCGCTACCCTACTCTACATAAAACTCAAACATACACAGATAGCACCCGCTCCTTACCTGGTGTTCTAACAGCGTGCTTCCCTAGGTGATGTGATGGAAGTCACGTGACATGCTTTCCTGACTACTACTCCCGGGCTGGACATAAAACAAGATAAATAGTGAAAAAAAAGAAGAAACATAATAATTTAAGTTCTTTAACGTAATACAAAATAAACAAACAAAATATGTACTCCAAGGTATTAACCTTCAGTAACAAAAACAAAACAAAAGAAAACAAATGAGGCACGCCAATATCACGGCGTGACCCAAAACAAAGAGCAACAGCTCCCTCTCTCGCTTCCGGTCCACGTCAGTCTTTTATAAGGACGCCCATCCCGTTCCACGTCCCAATGATGACAGACAGCCAGTAGCACCGCCCTGAGAGGTGATAGCGGAGAAAGTGAAAGCAAAACAACAACAAAAGAACCACATATCCTCGGAGAACGTAACATCCCCACCCTATAAAAAAAACAAACATGATGTCATCATTGGGATGTGGATAACAAGGGGGCGGGGTAACGTAACGAGACAACACAAGCACATGGCCCAAACAATTGGCCATGCACTTGTACACAAAACATGATTCTGTCATGATCCTGCCTCACAACAAGGGAAAATCAAGGACATTAAGGCAGAATCATGACAGGATTATTACAATTAATGGCACAATTAATATCTGGAAATGTAAACCAGGGCTCTCAAGTCTCACGCATTTGGTGTGAGACACACGCTTTTCAACCCGTTGACACGCTCACACGCCACACCTTGTATTTCTCACGCATAGACATTATGAGGATAACGCACACCAAGTTGCGGCGCTATTTTTTAAACAGTGAAACAGGTAGAGGAATCAAGTGAGTACCCCATAGAGCTTTAAATGCCCTGCCACGCACCAGTTAATCAAATAAAAAATATAGCTATCGAACAGCCAATCAGAAAATAGCATTGCGGTATCTGAGTAAGATTTTCACAGGCTCGCGCGAGTCGCACAACACATTCGGATGCTCGCTGAAGTAACAGAAGAGGACAGCGGCTCTTACATTTACATCTTGCTGAAGTTTCTACAGACTGATCAACGTGGGAGAAGAACATATCTTATGAGTACAGTCATCTCATCATTGCTGGGAATATATGTGTCCAGACAGCTGGAATGTTTGACCAAAGTATCATGTGAACTAGCTAGCCTATCTAACCGGTTGAATCCCTGCTAGTTTCAGCAGATATTCCAGGGCTCGACATTAAGGCTTGTCCGCTTGTCTGGGACAAGTGGATTTTTTGCAGGACAATTAGAAGAGAAAATTAGTTATCCGACCGGACAAGTTAAATTTCAAACAAAATAAAATGCCATGTTACATAACGTTATGTGCCACTCGTTACGTCTATTTAACAGATTTAATTTTACAGATTTTAAACGAACACATTTTTCGTTCTGCCTGTGAATGTCCTGAATGTGACTCACAGAAAGACGCGCGCCAGTACAATGCGCCTGCACAGACCGCACCAGAAGTTCTCTTTCGCGCTTGAACGAACATCAACAACACACACAATTAAGCCAAAATGTCATTTGTCGAGTATATTCATAACATAAGAGCAGTCTTATGATGGACATAAAGAGTTGTAACTCATGAGATAATGAGGCACGTGTGAGTTTCGCGTCTCTGTCCACAGCGGTTGCTCTTAAAGGGCCAGCTACCAATAAAGCGTTCAGTCAGTAAAGTTAATGAAAGAACAAGGGGAACAGAAAATTACTCACTGCTCTTGACTAAAGAACTTAGCTTTAATAAGGAGTTTCTATATATACGCTATCAAGAGAGAAACTCGCAACTTAGAGCGTAAATGGAAACAAACTAATTTAGAGGTCTTTAGAATCGCGTGGAAAGACAGTATGTCACGTTATAAAAAGACACTAAAAACAGCCAGGGCTGAGCATCTCCGCAAACTAATCGAAAATAACCAAAATAATCCAAGGTTTTTATTTAACACCGTGGCTAGACTAACAAATAAACAGACATCACCAGAGCAAAATATACCTTTACAGTTTAGTAGTAATGATTTTATGAATTATTTCAATGCGAAAATAGAAAGCATCCGAAACAAAATTATAAATGTACAATCCGCTATGGTGTCTTATGATTCAGCTTCAATTATGGACCCTCTAGAACAACTAAACCGCTTTACAACGATAGGACAGGAGGAGCTAAATAAACTTATCATTGCATCTAAACCAACAACTTGTTTATTAGATCCAATACCCACTAAACTACTGAAAGAACTATTACCTGTAGTGGAAGAGCCTCTCCTCAATATTATTAACTCGTCTTTATCTTTAGGTCATGTCCCAAAAATATACAAGCTGGCTGTAATAAAACCGCTCATTAAGAAACCGCAATTAGATCCAAATAACTTGGCAAATTACAGACCCATTTCAAATCTTCCATTTATGTCCAAAATACTTGAAAAAGTAGTGTCCGCTCAATTGTGCTCTTTTTTGCAAGAAAATGATATCTATGAAAAATTCCAGTCAGGATTCAGACCGCATCATAGTACAGAAACTGCGCTAGTTAAAATTACAAATGATTTACTTTTAGCTTCTGACCAAGGCTGTATCTCAATACTAGTCCTACTTGATCTTAGCGCTGCGTTCGACACTATAGATCATATAATACTCTTGGATCGACTACAAAACTTCACCGGTGTCCAGGGACAGGCATTAAGCTGGTTTAGATCGTACTTATCGGACCGTTCTCATTTTGTCTGTTTAAATGGGAAAAAATCAAAGATAACGTCAGTAGACTATGGAGTACCGCAAGGATCAGTTTTAGGCCCTCTGCTATTCTCAATATATATGCTGCCACTTGGTAATATTATAAGAAAACATGGAATTAATTTCCACTGTTACGCTGACGACACTCAATTATATATTTCATCACGACCAGATGAAAACACTAACTCATCTAAAATGACAGAGTGTCTCAAAGATATAAAATGCTGGATGACGCGTAATTTCCTGCTATTAAATTCAGATAAAACGGAGGTATTACTTATTGGTCCAAAAAACTACTCACAAAACCTCTCACAATACAACTTTAATATAGACGGATGTCCTGTTACTTTATCCACAACAGTAAAAGACCTGGGTGTTATACTAGACCGCAACTTGTCGTTCGAAAATCATATTTCATATGTTACAAGAACAGCCTTTTTCCACCTTAGAAACATTGCTAAGCTACGTAACATGCTATCTATTTCTGATGCAGAAAAATTAGTTCACGCATTCATGACCTCGAGACTAGATTACTGTAATGCTTTATTAGCTGGTTGTCCTGCATCCTCAATAAACAAGCTACAGTTAGTACAAAATGCAGCTGCTAGAGTTCTTACTAGGTCAAGAAAATATGATCATATAACACCGATTTTATCATCTCTACACTGGTTACCTATTAAGTTCCGCATCAACTACAAAATACTACTACTGACCTATAAAGCCCTAAATGGTTTAGCACCTATGTACTTAACGGACCTTCTTTCGCCCTACAATCCACCGCGTTCCTTAAGATCACTAAATTCAAGGCTTCTGGTCATTCCTAGGATATCGAAGTCCAGTAAAGGAGGGAGGGCGTTCTCGCATTTAGCTCCAAAACTCTGGAATGGCCTTCCCGATACGGTCCGAGCCTCTGACTCGCTGACACAGTTCAAAACTAGATTAAAGACGCATCTCTTTAGTCAAGCATTCACATAATGCTTACCTTCTAGTCCTCTGTTATGCCATACGGAACCGTTTGCCACTGAAACTGCTTAACGCACCAGTGGGGCTCGACAGCCTTTTAGACAAACGGGTCGGCGCGTATGGTTGGGTTGCGGAGAGTTCGGGTTACGGAGAGTTTGTGAGTTATAACGGAAATTATTATGAACATCAGCTATGCTAATTATTTCCCATCTGCCTTTCTGCTGTTATCTCGGGACACTTGTCCCGAGAAAAATGGCGTTCGTCAGGTCCAGTTTTGTGTCCAGCCTCTCACGGGGATTTCGGATGCCCCAACGCCTGTGATGAGACGACTCAACGCCTGTGATGAGACGACTCAACGCCTGCGATATGTTATGGCGCCGTTTGATTCATAAACAATATTTATATTTAATATTTATATTTAAACAATATGAATGTAAGCCAGAGGAGAACTGGCCCCCGACTGAGCCTGGGTTCTCCCAAGGTTTTTTCTCCATCCAATCTGATGGAGTTTGGTTCCTTGCCACTGTCGCCTTGCTTTTGGCTTGCTTTGAGCTTGCTCAGTTGGGGTTATTTATTTAGTGTTTAGCAATGTTGTTGATCTGTGTTGTGCTACTTACATGTTATCACTGTGAAGCTGCTTTGATACAATCTGTATTGTGAAAAGCGCTATATAAATAAATGTGACTTGACTTGACTTGATATATAATTTATAATTTATGTAGAGCAGACTGTTTGATAACTTTATTCAATTACTGTATATGTCCTACCTGTTAGACGGTTAATTTTTATCCAGACATCAATGGCTTATTGATCATTATAGGTGTTATCAATCATTTAGTTGTTATTGCTAATTTCAGAATTATCACTAATCTGTGTGTGCATTTGGTTTAGAACCAAACAAGTTGACTCATGAAACCATTTGTTTGTTCAATCGCATATCACAACCGCAACATTGACCTCAATAATTGCATGGCTTGGCACTAGATGGAACCCTGTCATCCATCATGACAGTAAAAATGGCTGGCCTGGAACCCCAGTGCTTCAAATGGGAGCCACCAACTAGGGCTGGGAATCACTGGCTACTTCCCGATACGATACGATACGATACGCGATACATTGTTCACGATACTGGTGACACCATTTGGGTGCAAAATAGTTGTAAGGCTGAGGACAGATTCAGTGCAACTGTAAACAATACTGATTGTCCTTCATAAATATGAACAGTGACACTATTAAGTGCAAGAAACATAAACCTTTGGGCTACTGCTTTCAAATAAAAAATAAAATAAATAAAAATATCAGGGATAAAGTGCATCTAAACTGTACCCAACTTAAAGTGCATCCAAAAATAGACATTTTTCAGAACAAAATAGAAAACAGCCTCTTGAGATGTGTTTTATATGTTCATGTTTTTCTTGAGAAAAAGGAGTTGGTCAGCATGTTCAGGAGTGAGTGAACTTCTTTGGGCACTGATGATGTCTCCTGCAGTTGAAAAGACCCTCTCAGCTGCTACACTGGTCCCAGGAATACACAAATGCATATGGGCCAGCTTGGAGAGGAGAGGGAACACATGTTGCTGAGATTTCCACCACAACAGTGGATCTTCAGTGAGAGGCAGAGAAGGAGCATCTTGATATTGTTTTATCTCCTTCTCTGCAATTGAGGTTGCTGATGTAGAGACATCAGAGGTCTTCTTGAAGGTCTGACCAAGAAGATCAACAAGTGCAGACTTTCTTTTCTTTGCTGTACAGGTCTCCTCTTCCTCTGAATCCCCCTGAACATCACCACAAGGCACTGGATCATCATCTTTTAAAGCTGCAGCTTTTGACACTAGTTTTCCATGAGTGTCTTGGACTTCTTCAGGTGACAGAAATAAAAGGGATTTAAATCTAGGGTCCAGGGCTGAGGACATGCGTAGGAGATCTTTTTCCACCTCTGATTGATATCTCTTTGAAAGGTCTTGATTGATGGCTCCCTTAATCTCTCGAACCAGAGGGGAATCTTCTTCAGTGCTGGTTGTGTCTCGCAGCAGTTGGGAATGAAGAGGAGCAACCACTGAAATGGTGGGATTCTTTTCCTCACACATGATATTTGTTGCCACAAGCATTGGTCTAAGTGCTTTCACCATCTCTTCAGCGCTTGAGATGTCATTCTCCGTCAGAGCACAGTCAGTCACATTTTTTCTCACCTTAAGAAAAAAAAGAAAAGAAAAAAAAAGGCAAAATACAATTTATTAATAAAATGTATAATTATTGTTCTTTATTTTAAAGCAAATAAAGCATGAACTGTATGATGTAATCTAATATTTTTATTTGTAGTTAACTTTTTAGTATGCATAAAGTATTTATTCATCGTTGTTTATTCATTGTAATCAAGTAAGTTTCATATCAAATATATTAGTATTTATTTACAAACTTATTAATTGTATACAATAAATTATTCACATTTATCACACATATAGATTACAACTTCTACATTGCAAACTTTTCTTACCTCTGGTGATAAGAGGGCTGCACAGACAGCTGGCTGTTGCTCAAGAAACCTGGAGACCATTTCATAGGCACTATTCCAACGAACAGGCATGTCCGTGATGAGCTTGTGAAGAGGGAGGCCAAGGATTTTCTGGTTTCTTTTTAGTGCTTCTGCTCCAGTTGTGCTTCGATGGAAGAATGTTGAGATCCTCCTAACTTTTGCAAGTACCTTGGTAACAGCAGCTATTTTCAGCGCACGTTGGGATGCAAGATTTAAAACATGAGCAAAACATCTAACATGTTGGTATCCTGTTAGGTCCATCGCTACACGCATGTTTGATGCGTTGTCGGTGACAACCACTGGCTTCTTAGCGTCAAGATTCCACTCACCCACTGCGGCTTTCAGTACATCGGCAATGTGTGTCCCAGTGTGCGTTTCGTTAATTGCTCGGGTTTGCAGGACGTATGACTTCATTTCCCAGTCTTTGTTTATAAAATGTACAGTGAACGTTATGTAGGACTCCGTGGCTCTCGATGTCCACCCGTCACACGTGAGGCCCACTCTTTCTGCCGACTCGAGTGCCGACTCTACTTTAGCCCTGGTCTCGTCATAAAGTGCAGGAATAATTTTTTCAGCAAAATATTTCCGAGAGGGAATATCAAAGCGTGGCTCTAAAATATTCATCAAAAAGCAGAACCCCTCGTTTTCCACCTCGCTGTACGGACGGAGCCCTTTACACATCTAAACAGCGATCCCATTTGTGATTGACTTTGCCCTCGCAGAAGAAGGTGGTAACTTTGCCTGGAAAAAGGTGTTTACGCCGGGGGATGTCGACTTTGACCCAGCACCATGCGTGGCTTTCTCACAGAGCTCCGGGTGATGCCGCGACAGGTGGCTGTGCATGTTCGTCGTGTTTCCCGTGTAACGGACTTTTGCAAAGCAGTTTTTACATATTGCGTAGTCCTTTTCTATCTTTGCCCCGTCCGCACTACTATAAAATCCAAAGTGAGTCCATACTTTGGATTTAAATGTTGCTGGAGCGTCTTTTAATTTTCTGCTCTCGCTTCGGCTGACCTCGCTTGACTCCGCCATTTTCAAGTGTAGCCTGCGCCTTTTTTACGCTCAAAACAGCCAAACTCACAACGCGCGCCCCCTATCTACTTCTGGAGAAGGGTCTCATCAAGGCAAAATGTAATGAATACTAATAGAGCATTTTACAACGGCTTTTAAGATCGATCCTTGGCAAGAGCACATCGAGAATCCATCGCAGGGGTAAATATCGCGAGATATCGCCATATCGATATTTTGGCGCACCCCTACCACCAACCCCTGTGCTGAAGGCCTCAAAATCTGCTACCAAGACCCACAATAAACAACACTAACCATTATCTCTCTCTCACACACACACACACACACGCACTGTCACGGAATGGATGGATTAAGGTGCAAGGACTCAAGTGCAAAACAACAAAACTACAACAAAAACTCCCTCGTGGGGGAAAACTAGACAAAAATCAGGCAGGATACAGGAAACACTAGGAACATGGACAACGAACCTGCACAGGACTGCAAACACAGGGAGATTAAAGGGTTAGTTCACCCAAAAATGAAAATTAAGTCATTAATTACTCACCCCCATGCTGTTCCAACCCCGTAAGACCTTCGTTCATCTTCGGAACACAAATAAAGATATTTTTGATTGAATCTGAGAGCTGGATCAGTCCTAGATAGACTGCCTAAGGGACTGGCTCTTGACGGCCCATAAAGTCATTAAAGAAAAGGTTTAAATATTACATGTGCCTACAGCGGCTCAATTATAAGTTTATCAAGCGACGAGACTACTTTTTGTGCGAAAAAAAAAACATAAATAACGACTTTATTCCACTATTCCATTACTTCCTTATGGGCGCATGTGCGAGAACTGAGATGAGGACGTTCTCATTCGTCTACTTCTTGTTACCGGCTGCTCACCGCTTAGGAGTTTTACCACCCCCTACCGTATAAGATGACGTGCTGATATAGCTGGAAGCGCAAAACTTTCTGTTTACAAGCAGAGGAAGATGCGCGCTGTACATACGCTTTTCAATTTGCGTATTTTCCGCACTATAAGGTGCACTTAAAAGCCTTTAATCTTCTCAAAAAACGACAGTGTTCCTTATAATCCGGAGCGCCTTATATATGGATCATCATTTTATACGGTAGGTGGCGCTAATACTCCTAAGCGGTGAGCAGCCGGTAACAAGAAGTAGAAGAATGAGAACGTCCTCGTCTCAGTTCTCGCGCATGCGCCCATAAGGAAGTAATGGAATAGTCGAATAAAGTCGTTATTTATGTTTTTCACAAAAAGTAGTCTCGTCGCTTGATAAACTTATAATTGAGCCGCTGTAGGCACATGGAATACTTAAACCTTTTCTTGAATGACTTTATGGGCCGTCAAGAGCCAGTCCCAGGCAGTCTATCTAGGACTGATCTAGCTCTCAGGTTCAATCAAAAATATCTTCATTTGTGTTCCGAAGATGAACGAAGGTCTTACGGGGTTGGAACAGCATGGGGGTGAGTAATTAATGACTTAATTTTCATTTTTGGGTGAACTAACCCTTTAAATAGGGGAACAAACATAAGTGGGTAACGAGGCAGGCAGGTGGGGGAAATAAAACAATAACGAGATAACAAGATGGGCGGGGTTAGACAATAGACAGGAGAGCACATGGCACAAGGAAATAACATGACAGCCATGTGCTCACAGCAGACCAGACTAAACAAACACATGACAAACCAGGAGTGGCACAGCTCTGTCACTAAACCAAGAGAAACCCAGACAAGGTTGACAGAACTGTGACACGCACGCACACACAAAGAAATGCTGAATTAAATAAATATTATTTTATTTGTAAGAATATGTGTCATCTATCAGATCAGAAACCCGTCCACACCAAACCCTTGCTTCTGCCGCGGCCGCCACCAAAATCTCACTCTGAACTCAGTTCAAAACTTGAGAGCCCTGTGTAAACTGATATTTCCTACTGAGACACTACAACAAAATATATAAATAACCGGCTTAAAACCATTTCTTTGAGGCGAAAATACTAGTGTGCCTAAGACTTCTGCACAATACTATATATAGATATGTATGAAGAGTTCAGATGCAAAAGCCTCTAAGTGCCATTTGAAATTTTCTTCTAGAATCATCATTTTTATCAAGCTTGTATGTTTAAGTTCAGTAATTTCACTTAAATTGCAATGAAGATAACCTATTAATTGTCATTTAAGTGAAATTACAGAACTTGAATATATAAGCTTGATAAAAATGATCATTCTAGAAGAAAATTTCAAATGGCACTTAGAGGCTTTTGCATCTGAACTCTTATACACATATATATACACAGTATATCCTTTTAAATGCTCATGTATTTCTTTTATAAGATCACTTATTAATAATAATAATAATAATAATTATATATATATATATATATATATTCCTTGTGCTTATGCTTGTGAAAATTATATTCTTAAATGCATGTTGATGTAAGTAACCAGCTTCTTTTAGGTGCATTCCAGTCCTGCCACGTGCACGACTCCTCTGACACGTAAACCACGTGCAGCACAAGGCCATTTGTCTCTTTCTCTGGTGGAAGAAAGGTTTATGGATCCTAAAGGCGTTGTGAACACATATGTCCAACACATATGATCCTTCTCTGCACAGATGGTCAAGTTATATTGAGCATTGCTATACTGAACTTTAATTGTTGTATTAAAATGTATTCTTTCTAGTATATTTCCTTTCTTGGGAGCAAATGTTATCTGTTTTTCTCCCAAATGAGTTAATATTTTATTATTATGTTTTGGTATAGTGATAATAAGCAGCTTAAGCCTTGATGGGAGCTCTTATTTGCTAGTGTCCTATGTGAATGCCATAACAGTGAAAATAATAGGGAAATTGGGATTTGGTTTGTGTTTGAGTGTTTGAGGGGTTGACTGCTTTTTTTCTTTGCATGATTCTGTTTATGGGGTAAAATATAACATATATTTGTGGTTTTTCTTTTTTAAAAAGTCTTATTTTTTATAAACTTCACCTTTATTGTAAGCCGCACTTTCCTCTGTCAACGAGCGGTTGACTTCCTGAGTCTATGAAACCACTCCCTCAGAAACAGGCAGTGGGCTCAGATTGGTTAGTTTGGGCTGGTGTGTGGTGATTAAACTGTCGCTCACATTGTCCTGAAACGTGCCTGCGCTCAGATGTAAATAATGGTGTGAACTGCAGTATCAGTTTGAGGCAGAATCAGACCGAGAAAGTGGCGATGAAAGAGTCAAGCAAAACCTCACCACACACGGCTCTTACTGAACATTTCTGAATGATAATTTGCTAAATTTTTTAACTTTATACACGTTTGTTTAACACAATGCATCTGACTGGCAACAATAGCAACTGACTGGCTACTAATGTTAAACACAAACAGCGTTGGCATTAGTTTACGTTCTTGATCGAAAATAACGTCATAAAGCATATATACATGAAAAATACAGGTCCATAATGTTTGTAAGCGTTTGCCGTAGACACACAAAGTAGCATAACTAGTATAGCCGAGTGGCTATAAACCCTGGTGAAAAATAAAAATGTTAAGTATATTAAATCTTAGCATACTTGAGCATACTTAAAGCGAGACTAATCATCAGTATACTTCAAGTTTGTTAATGATTATTTAACTTGAAGCATGCTATTTTGGAACAACTAATTTTGTACTTAATATATTTTAGTTGTAATTTAATTGTAGAAAAGCACAATTTGAAGTGTACTTAGTGTACTTTTACGTGCTAAAGTGGAACCACTTCAAGTATACTTTGTACTTTATATGGCTGTATGTACTAATATACATGCTTGATAAATAAGCATTAAGTGTACCATATCTGTGTTAGAAGTACATTTAAAATGCACTTTGAATGTCGTACAAATATACAAGCATTTTACTTTTAAAATGTCATTATTGTGATGATAGTATGCTCAGTTCTACTTTGGGTTTATTCAAATTAGTAAGAAAGTCAAGTCAAGTCAAGTCACATTTATTTATATAGCGCTTTTCACAATACAGATTGTATCAAAGCAGCTTCACAGTGATAACATGTAAGTAGCACAACACAGATCAACAACATTGCTAAACACTAAATAACCCCAACTGAGCAAGCTCAAAGCAAGCCAAAAGCAAGGCGACAGTGGCAAGGAACCAAACTCCATCAGATTGGATGGAGAAAAAACCTTGGGAGAACCCAGGCTCAGTCGGGGGCCAGTTCTGCTCTGGCTTACATTCATATTGTTTAAATATAAATATTAAATATAAATATTGTATAATAAAGTACACTTTTTTAGCTACTTATCAATATCTGTTATTACTCTGCTAGGCTACTTTTTGGTTAGCATGTAGGCTACCAGTATACTGAAGGCTGAATTGGGACTACTCAACACTTTCCAGGTGAAAAGGGTACTTTATTGGTCAATAAATACAGTATATTCACATTTTCAATAGTACATTGCCAATACTTACACAGAATTGTACTTTGTGAATATATTACACGTTTACTATACTAACATTATGCTGATAACAATTTCCCACAATAAAACTTTACACACTTGAAAAAGAAAGTACACTTTCCTGTAACTCATTATGAAAAATATTAGGACAGAACATTGTTTTTATTCAATGTCACAGCATTCCAGTATTACAAGATAACGGACAGAAGAAGTCGCAAACCTCTGGTTGAATTTAACTTAAGTAGCCAGACATCTGCATTAGAATTGCGTTTTCTTTTCAATTCCAATTTTTCTTATAGCAGCTGTCTGAAAAACAACAAATATTAACATGAAAAAAAAGAGAGTTATATGCATACATAAGGCTGTCAAGCTTGAACTACTATAAACACCAATCAACACACACACTACCATTATTGGTCAGCTCAAGACAAAGTAACTTTGTGCATAACATGTATTTTTCCCCAAAACTTTTCAAAGAAAGATCATTGACATAATGACACCAATTTTTTCAAGAAATCAGAAATAAATACACAGCTTCATTTTGCAAATAAAAATAATGTTAATGCAATGTTGTACATGTTATAATGACTAATTAGGTTTTTTGCAGATGCATTGGACAATGTTTTATATTTGTATATTTGTATAAGACAAACAAATGTATCCACATAGATTTTAAAATGATTTATTCAGATTAAAAATCGAAATAGTGATCTTTTTATTTAGCAAAAAACTAAAACTTACCAGTAACTTCTAAGGCAGCATCTTCATCTCTTCGAGTCTGCTTCGACGTCACTTGAAAAGCTTGATTGGTCAAATTGAATGTAGCTGAATTGAAAAAGGCGTGTTGTTAGACTGTGTCAAAAAATACTACTGCCAAAGACAAGTAACGTTAATGTAATACAAATCTTACCTAGAATCACAACATAATGAGGTTCCAAATGTCACACGCCATGCAAACTTGAAGAAGCTGGGTAAAATCAACACTATGTCTTCTCAAAACGCTACGTTTCAAAAAGTTAATCAAAAAAAAAAAATCACCTAATCCATTTGAATCGCGTGGTTTCTATATTATATAATAGGTTTATAATAGTTACAGTCGATTGGTCTGGGAACGCCCCCGGGGAACGCCCCGTCACGTGATGTGAATTTAGCCCGTGGGGGAAAACATTGCCTTGGTGCTCATTGAAATACATACGACAATCATGCCGAAGAGTTGCTGTGTCGTTTTTTGTACCACCAATAAACTAACAAATTATAAATTGAAGTTCTACATCCTTCCTAATAAACACACAGAACCGGATAGGAGGACAAAATGGCAAAATTAATCATAACTTATTAGATTACTGTGTGAGTAGATACCTGTGTGATATACAGTAGTAGGCTAGTGGATGTTTAACTCGTTTTAGGCAGTGGGCCAGATTTGTCTGACGTTACATCCCTTACGAAAAAGAACTGTAATCCTATGGCTATAAATATTCTATAATAGTATAATACTTCTATGATGTTCTGTAATAGCTAATTCACAGCACTTCACTTCACAGCAGATTTCACCACATCATACTCACCACTCTGTTCCAATGAGAGTGCAGAATAAACTTCTTGAGCTTTACCTGTGAACACACACTGTAACAATAAAGTCCAAACGCTTTTCGCGTTACAACACGTTCAAAGTGATAGAAATATTTATCCACTTCCTTTTCAGAAAATGGCGGCACTAATCTCATATTTCTCTGAACATCAAACACAGATTCACCTGTAGGAACCACATTCGCTTGTGAACCTTCAGCTGTCTTTGCTGCTAATTCTAACTCCAACTTTTTTATCTGAAACACTCTCTCATCACGTTCCTTCTCTAACTGAAGTGCTCTCTCTTCACGTTCTTTTTAACTCAAGCGTTCTCTCTTCACGTTCCCTTTCCATTTCAAGCTCCATTTTCCGCATAGCTAACTGATGATTTAATTTTCTCTCTTCAAATTCTCTCTCTGCCGCTCGCTCTTTCATAGCGCGATCATCACGTTCTGCACGAATTTTCGCAGCCTTTAAGAACAGTTGCTTCTCTTGCAAAGATAACTCTGGAAATTTTGTCTCACTATCACTTTCACTATCAACCCCAACAGGAGTAGACACTAACGATTCACCCGGTCTTATTTTAGAACTTATTTCCCTGCTCATTATCCCCTGATTAATTGCCCATCATCTCATCAGCCCCACCTGTGCACCCTTCTGCTCTCCTTTGTCTGGACTGCTATGTTCTTTGTTCATTTGTGAAGTCTTGTTTTACCGTTACTCTGTCTCATGCACGTTTCCTTGTATTTGCTCTGGTATTTTGATCTTGGACTGTGTTACCCGCCTTTGAACCTCTGCTGCCTGCCCCTGACCTTAGCCTGTTTGATTTACGCCTTTGGATTGCCCTTTCCAGCGTCTTGAGTTAGTGTTACCTGCCCTTCCTGTCTCGGGCCTTTAGTTTATGTCTGCTTACCTCTGTTGGCTTACATGTGTTAATAAAGTGCTGCAAATGGATCCGCCCACCTCTGCCTCTTCGTCACAGAAGACTTCACCAAAACAGGATCCAGCAGATTTCCATCGACTGGCCTCAAGCTAATGTGCTGGCCGCTCATCAGCAGCAATGAGTGAAATTGACTAGTCTCACGGAGGAGATAGTGAGATCCATCCGAGCGCTAACCCCACCGAGCGCGCCGGATAATCAAGCTCCGAATCTAGCTGCCCCAGCTCCTGCTCCACTTGCCGTGAGTAACCATTCTAACCAAGCCAAATTATCCCTCCCTGAGAAATTTGATGGCTCACCCTCTACCTGTAAGGGCTTCTTGTTGCAGTGCAGCTTGTACTTCGATCAGCAGGCTCATTCCTTCGCCACTGATGAGAGCCGAGTCTCTTTCATGTGTTCGCTACTCACCGGCCGGGCATTGGAGTGGGCTACTGCGCTCTGGTATGGTGGTCAGCTCTTCTTCCCCTCCTATGCTGAGTTTTTAACCCAATTCAGAGAGGTGTTTGAACTGCTGCTCACGTTACGCCAGGGGAGTTCTACCGCAGCGGACTACACACTTTCGTTCCGGACTCTTGCAGCTCAAGCTGAATGGGAGGAGGAGCCTTTAAAGCTTCTGTATCGCAAGGGACTCAACCCGGACCTCCAGGGAGAGCTGGCGTGCTGCGACGATGGTAAATCCTTGAGTCAGATCATGGAGCTCGCCATCCGCCTCGACAATCTGATTCGCGCCCGACGCACACCCCTCAGATTCAGTCACGTTGAGTGTGCTTTCCCCAACGCGGAGTCGGAGCCTATGCAGATTGGTTACACACGCCTCTCTACAGCGGAGCGGGAGAGGAGACACCATAATCATCTCTGCATGTATTGCGGAGAGGCGGGTCATCTGAGGGCTACTTGTCCAGTGAATCCAGCGCTCAAGAATTCTTCTGCGGTGAGTTTTCAATCCTCTTCTAAATTATTCTCCATGGACAGTTCCTTAGAATTTAATGGTCAGACTTTAAACATAAGAGCCTTGATTGATTCGGGAGCTGCTGGGAATTTTATCGACCTTGCTTTTGCCAAAACTCATCGTGTTTCTCTCCTCGCATGTGAGTCTGGTGTGACAGTGGAAGCGCTGGATGGACGCCCCCTGGGGTCTGGAGAGGTGCAGTACACCACGCAACCCCTCACGCTCAGCTTCGGGACTTCGCATTCAGAAACTATCCAATTCTTCACGATTCGCTCACCTATGCATCCTTTCTGGGGCTTCCTTGGCTAGTAAAACATAACCCTCAAATTTCCTGGTCTGAAGAGAGAATTTCCAAGTGGTCTGAATTCTGCCAGATCCATTGCGCAGCTGCTGTCCATGGTACTGAAATCCCCTGTGCTGCACTCAAAGGGTTGGATCTTCTGGAAATTCCCCCCGAATACCACGACCTAGCCCTGGCTTTCAGCGAATCTAAGGCTTCTCATCTTCCTGCTCACCGTGCTGGCGACTGTGCTATTGAGCTGTTACCTGGGGCCGTACCACCACGCGGGAGAGTTTACCCGTTGTCACAACCAGAGACCGAGGCCATGAGAGCGTACATTGACGAACAGTTGGCTAAAGGTTTAATCACTCCCTCCACATCTCCGGCTTCCGCCGGGTTCTTTTTCGTCAAAAAGAGGGATGGGGACCTTCGGCCGTGCATTGACTATCGGGGTCTGAATGAAGTGACCGTCAAATACCGCTAGCCTCTCCCGCTGGTCCCTGCTGCTCTGGAGATGCTCCGCACGGCCCGCTACTTTACTAACCTGGACTTAAGGAACGCCTACAACTTGATTCGCATACGGAGTGGTGACGAATGGAAGACGGCGTTTTCCACTAATCCGGGCACTACGAATATCGTGTGATGCCGTTCGGATTGTCCAACAGTCCTTCTGTGTTTCAAGCCTTTGTGAATGACATCTTCCGGGATATGTTACAGCAGAAAGTTATTGTCTACATTGATGATATTTTAATTTATTCTGATTCCCTTGAAGAGCATGTCCAGGATGTCCGTGCAGTTCTTAAACGCCTGATTGATAACCAGCTTTATGTCAAGCTCTCCAAGTGCGAGTTCCACCGGACACGCATCTCCTTTCTGGGCTATATCATCAGTGCCGACGGAGTCCTGATGGATGACAGCAAGGTCAGTGCCGTGGTGAGTTGGCCCCAACATTCTTCAGTTAAGGAACTGCAGCGCTTTTTAGGCTTTGCTAATTTTTACCGCGGATTCATACGCAACTTCAGTGTCATTGCAGCCCCTCTCACATCTCTGCTTCGAGGAGGAGGTAAATATTTTAGATGGACTGTGGATTGTACTACGGCCTTTGCTCAGCTCAAGGAGAGATTCACGTCCGCTCCCATTCTCCGTCACCCGGATCCTGAGAGGGAATTCATCATTGAGGTGGATGCATCTAACACTGTAGTGGGGGCTATCCTGTCTCAATGGTTTGGGGATCTGGCGAAGATGTTCCCCTGGGTCTTCTACTCCCATAAGCTTAACTCTGCTGAGCGCAACTACGACGTGGGAGATCGCGAGCTTCTGGCGATGAAATCCGCCTTTGAAGAGTGGAGGCACTGGCTGGAGGGAGCGCGTCAACCTTTCACAGTGCTCACGGATCACCGAAATCTTGAGTACATCAGGTCAGCTAAACGTCTGAATGCTCGCCAGTCGCGCTGGTCCCTGTTCTTTTCAAGATTCGATTTTAGGATCACCTACAGGCCTGGCTCCCAGAACGGCAAAGCTGACGCCCTGTCCTGCTTGTTCGACGGTCCTTCTGAGATAGCTAAGCCTGAACCCATTGTTCCCACCACTCTGATTGTGGCTCCAGTTCAATGGGACATCATCTCAGAGATCACTACGGCTCTAAATAACCATCCCGCTCCACCGTAATGTCCTGCCGACCGTCTCTTCGTTCCTCCTGGCCCCCAGCGCGGGTCATCCAGGTATCGCTGCTACTACACAGCTAGTCACCAATCAGTTCTGGTGGGGTCACTTCATTCATATGTCATAAAGTTTGTTCATCAATGCCCTGTTTGTAACACTGTTAAATCCTCCCATCTCAAGCCTGCAGGACTATTACAACCGCTGCCGGTACCACAGCGTCTCTGGTCGCACATCGCAGTGGACTTTGTCACGGATCTTCCTCCTTCACAAGGGTTTATGACCATCCTCTCTGTGGTGGATCGTTTCTCTAAATCCTGCCGGTTCATACCCCTGAGTGGTCTGCCCACAGCCTTACAGACTGCTGAAGCTCTGTTCAATCAGGTGTTTCGTCTATTCGGGTTGCCCGAGGACATCGTAACTGACCGCGGTCCCCAGTTTACCTCCCGCGTCTGGAGAGAGTTGTGTTCTAAACTTAACATCAACGTTAACCTAACGTCTGGTTATCACCCTCAGGCCAATGGGCAGGTTGAACGGTTAAATCAAGATCTGATTAGATTCCTGAGAACATACTGCCACCAAAATCAGCAGGACTGGAGTCGCTTTCTGGCCTGGGTGGAGTATGCCCAGAATTCCCTGTTAAAGCCTGCTACTGGTCTAACTGGTTAAATGTGTTTTAGGTTACCAGCCTCCCCTCTTCCCGTGGGCCGGGGAGCCGTCCGACCTCTCAGCCGTAGATGCTTGGCTCTGGCGCAGCGAGGCCACCTGGGACACTGCTCACGTTCACCTGCAGCGCGCCGTCCGCTGGTATTAGCATCAGGCAGATCGGAGGAGGCGTGGGGGTCCCAGGTATCGACCCGGTCAGTGGGTGTGGCTGTCGGCGCGAGATCTTCGCCTCAAGCTCCCGAGCAGGAAACTGTCTCCTCGCTTCGTTGGACCATTCAAGATTCTTCGTCAGATTACACCAGTTTCTTTCCGTTTGGCTCTTCCTGCTCATAACAAGATCTCACCTACATTTCATGTGTCCCTTTTCAGACCCGACGTCGCCCCCAGGAGAGAGGGGAGCCGGGAGGAGACCGTCCCTGTGCAGACCCCTCCCATTGAAGTGGACGGTGCTGAGGCTCTCCGGGTGCGCGAGGTCCTGAACTCCAGACGTCACGGCGGGGTGTTACAATACCTTATTGATTGGGAGGGGTACGGTCCCGAGGAGCGCTCCTGGGTCAGGTCTCAGGATATCTTGGACCCCACTTTAACAGCCGCTTTTCATCGGGACCATCCTGATCGTCCCGCTCCAAGACCCCGTGGTAGACCCCGTCGTCAAACAGGTCCTCGCTTCCGGAGCTGCTCACAGTTGGGGGGGGGGCTCTGTCACAGAACGCTCAACGACGCCTCCTCCTGGTTTCATCAGATCCCTCTCTCCTGCATATTAGAACTTCTTTCCCTGCTCATTATCTCCTGATTAATTGCCCATCATCTCATCAGCCCCACCTGTGCACCCTTCTGCTCCCCTTTATCTGGACTGCTATGTTCTTTGTTCATTTGTGAAGTCTTGTTTTACCGTTACCCTGTCTCATGCACGTTTCCTTGTATTTGCTCTGGTATTTTGATCTTGGACTGTGTTACTCGCCTTTGAACCTCTGCTGCCTGCCCCTGACCTTAGCCTGTTTGATATACGCCTTTGGATTGCCCTTTCCAGCGTCTTGAGTTAGTGTTACCTGCCCTTCCTGTCTCGGGCCTTTAGTTTATGTCTGCTTACCTCTGTTGGCTTACCTGTGTTAATAAAGTGCTGCAAATGTATCCGCCCGCCTCTGCCTCTTCGTCACAGCTGTTGTGTATGGTGGCAACACGTAGGATAACTTGAAAGTATTTGGAGGTACAGAAAAAAAAGAGTTTTGCGGGCAGGAGTGGGACTAAACAAATCTTGCTGGCAGGAGAAAGTAATATAGAAAGTTGAGAATGTCAGTCACAACGACCCACGTTTTAAAAAATAGCCGGGTTTAAATTATTTAAATGATGATACTGTGGCCGCCGGTCAGTAGCGGAGTGGCAATCCGGAGATTCAGGACTTTCTCACCGCAAGGGCTGGTCTGATAGTTATACTTAGCAAGTTCTTACACTACCAACTTACACTTAGCAACACCATCTGGCGCCCTGTACAGTAGCGGTTCTAGGCACGGGTGAACCGGGCAGTCGCCCGGGGCGGTATTTCTTCATGTCACATGGGGGGCGGCACGAGCAGTTAAAAAAATCCTCTGTGCCTCGAAGGTTTTCTATTTTTTTACCATTTCGATTCAATTATTGGCAATGGCGCCCCTAATTGCTGAGAAGGTGCCGTGCACAGAAGCGATGTCAAGAGGGTCTCTTGATTAGTACACGTATCGCGTCTTTTGCGCGCTCGAGGTCGTTATTTCAAATAGGCGATTAGACGCACGGGAAGCGCGCTCATTATGCGCTCGCGGGAGGCACGCTCATAAACTTTTCAGTATGGGAGTGCTCGTGCACCCAAACACTTGGGTGTTTTTTCTCTTCTCCATAAAAAAAATCTTTTAGCAGAGCTTCGGCAAGCGTTTTTTTCTGTGGTGGAAATACATTAGCTACTAAAACTTCTTTGTCATTGTGGAGAGCCCAGTGCATGGTTGTATAGCAACGACAGCCATGGGAAAATCGGTCCGAATTTTACTATTAATAATAAAAGATAAGCTACTGTGCATTATAAATGTCAGGATCTTTATTGTTTTATGTATCTTTATTGACTCATTCTTTTTATAGAGATGATTGAATGCTGAAATATGAGGTATATATTTTTATAAAATCTCTTTTTGTGTTAACCTTTTTTAAGTTTAGTAGGTAAGATAAAAGACACTCCTTTAAAACAAATATTTAATGTTATTAACTTGGTGAATTGATTGTGTATGTTGGTCATGAAATGAAAATAATTTACATAATGATCAACTTTGTGTTTTTACAGTAGCCTATATGCAAAGTACAATTTTCTATTTTCTAACATTCTAACATTTTAAGAGTGACATAGGGCTACAAAAGCTATTTTAGGTCTATAACAGTTTGGATAGTGTTTAATATGAGAGCTGTTCAAAATTATTTAAGAGATAAGAGATAAGTATTGTGTTACTAAATAAGTATCTCTCAGACCCTTTTACTTTTAAAAACTCCATTTCGTGACAAATATTGTTTAACAAGCCATAACTAAAAGTGTGCCATGCATATAATTTAAGGCAATAACCAATGCGCTAATGGTTACTTCCTCTCTTTAAAGTTAGATTAATCTAGCAAAATAACTGGATTCTATTAACTGTGTTTTTCAAATGAACGGTATGTGATTTTAGGGGGTCTCGCCCTGGGTGTAATTCAGAGTAGAACCGCCACTGGCCCTGTACACTACAACGGTGATAGAATGAAGAGAGCGTCCGAATGAAGACGGTGCGCGAGCCGCAAAAGACCATGCAACTGATAGAAAAGAGCGCTCCGCTTGATTTAAAAAAAAAAAAAAACAGAAATTAGCACTAGATCTCTTATTTCTTATCTCGAAATAAATGCATTATCTGCTATTTAACTGGAGATGTTTTATTTATGTTTTGTATTAGCTGTACAACTTTCACCCCAACTTTCATAGATAGCATAAATAATTTGCAAGCTGATAAAATAAAGCATACAAAACATCAGCTAAAATGATCCATAGACTATATGATTATAATCAGAGCATGAGCATGTTTGTCAGTGATTTATTCATATTAGGTTATTACAGCATTTAAAGAGAACAGACCTACACAAAGGAGGTGCATGTGAAACGGCCTGTAAGAAATACTTTCCTTTTGAGGAAAAGTATTGAAAAAGTATCGAAATCGCGATTCTAGACTTCGGTATCGAAACAATAATTTTGGTATCGTGACAACACTAATGATTAGATTTGTTTTCTTAATTTCCATATAATATTTTGTGTGATGGGATCAAATCACCTGGAGATTTAGAGTGAGAACATACCTACAAACTTTGGCATACAGTGCTAATTTAGAATGCAATATTTTTTATTTTATTTTTTTTTACAAGATGGGAAAAGTTGTATTAATTCTTGTTTACTTGTGTTCATTTAATTTATTTTTATTTTAGAGCACTTAAAGTGCTTCTTAATGATATTTTATTTATGACACACAAGTTAATTTATTTATTTTTGTAACCCATCAGCCCTCTGTGTCTAAATAAAAAAGTAAAGTCCCAGAGTTAAAAAAATGTGTAAAACTAGCCTGTGTGCGACTTGGTATGACTTGACCAAGTTGCGACTTGACTTGATTTGACAGAGTATGACTTGACTTTACCCTTACAAAAAAATGACTTGACTTGACTTTGACTTGCAATGTTTAGACTTGGACTTGACTTGAGACTTGCATTTAGTGACTTACTCCCACCTCTACTTTAGTTAGCTACTCACTATAGTATTCTTACATTCTGCTAAGAACCAATCACATGCCATTTACATACGATCCTTGTGTTCTTATTGGCCGTGTTACATTTCAGTAAAATGATGTAAAATAGCTCTGGAGAGATCAGTGTGCATCTTGCTAGTAAAAGAGTTAGCGCTCATGTTTGCATGTATGATCAGAGTTAATAAATCCTCATATTAAAAATAAAACATAATAAAACGAAGTTGGCGTGCACCCAGAGCCTCCTTGAATACTTAATCATATTAAGAGCAAAAGTATAACACTCACAAACAGTGCATTTTTACATTGCTACTGTGATGACGTTATCGGATCCTAACCCTACCCCAGACCTAAACCTACCCCTAAACCTAACCGACGTTAAAGGTAAAGCGTCAGTTGTATGACGGCCCAGGATTGTCATTTAACTGACGTTTACGGTTAAGGTTTGCATATAGCGTTCTATATGACATTAAAGGATGAGAATGCGTTGTAACTTACTACAAGGTTTCATTTGGTTCTTGTCTAGGGTACTAGGCTTTTTCCAATAAAGTCCCTAGGGTCTGAATGTAATCCTCTGCACCTGCTAATGGAAATGATGATGTCTCTCAACGTTGCTAGCTGTGAAGCCTAGTGGTTAAAGATTTGAGGTTCAACTTTGTATCACCATTGTGCCACATTGCTCTATGAGAGTCTGTTCTTCTAATAAGTGCAGTGTAATTCGCTTTTGATAGCTACATTTTATATCAGCTACCAAATTAATGCTAACTTTTTGGTCTGTAAGTTGCTTCTTGTTTATGTTTGGGCATTTTTTTTTTTACCAGTTGGGTCCAGTCTTGCTCCTGGAGGCCAACCTTCCCATAGACATAATAAATATATAGACGCTCTATTGGCTGCTGGAGCGCTCGTCAATGGCGCCGCCATATTGGGGAGAGCAATACCTCTCATACCAGGAATTGAGAAAAATGACTGTTTTGTGCGCTGCTTGGGGCTGTACAAATCACGACACAACTGACAAAAGCGTTCGAGGAAGTACCTTTCACAAGCAAGACTGAACCTTTGTTTTTGGTCGTATTTGGTCATGATTTAATTTGTAATAGTAACGTTTAGAGCAGTGGCGGCTGGTGAAAAATATTGGAGGGGGGGCTGAATAACAGGGGGGTCTGGGGTTCCCCCCTCAGAAAATTTTGAATTTAGTAGATGTGATTTCCTGCATTCTGGTGCATTTTAGGCCTTAGGCCATGCCCTTACCTATACCAATAAAATAACTTAAACCAGTCAATAACAATGGTCAAATAATACAATAATAATAATAACAGTTTGACAGTTAATGATAATGAACAAGTTGCATGTTTATTATGCTCTGTGTGCTGACAGAAAAAGTGCAAACGCTTAATATTGATAAATTATAATATAGGTAATACAAAAAATAATAGGTAATACAACAATCTAGTTTAATCAGTCCCCAGCTGTAGACTACATATTTTTGACAAATTGACAATTGGATAATGGATAACAATGTGTTGATACTAGAGAAAGAGAGAGAGAAAAGGCTCTGAAAGAGAGGGTGGGACAACATTCTTGAGGGTAACACCCAAGTATGAGAAGAAAGTTGATTTTAACTAGTATGAAACACAGTAATCTAACTCAGAACTTAAAAACATCAAAAAACAAAGCAAACACACAGGTATTAATATTCCTATAACTATTTTAATATCAAACGTGTGTGAAACAGTGTTTATGTGCAGACAGGTCAATTCCCACGACTAACTTTACATTATTTCCACTCGACGTCACTGGCGCTGCCATTCTGCTCTCATCTGAGGTAAAAAAAATGTCCCGTGGTGCGCGTGCACGGTGCACTCCCCTAATCTGATACTGTGGGCGATATTTTCAGCGCCCCCAAACCATACAATTTGACGACGCTGATTGGCGAAATATAAACTTTTTTGCATAGCAACCGGGGAACCATTGGCTTAAATTCCAGCACTGTGAGGCTGAGCGAACTGGCGCCCTGAGAAGACAGCCTATTGGCTATACTACTACACCAACATGATAAAAGTAACGAAAGTGAACGCAAATATCATTCTGGTGAGTTCAAAACACTTTTCAAAGTAAAACCATTATTAGCATATAATTAACACAGATTATTTTTCAAAATGATAAATTATAATATATATTAAAAAAACAGACAGACAAGTCGGAGGGAGGGCGGCGCCCCAGCGCCCTCTATGGGCGAGCCGCCCCTGGTTTAGAGGTTAAATACTACTGTTATTGTGTCACAAAATGTAGTTTTAATAGTTTTTCAGTTGACAATGTAGTTGTTTAAAGCTCAAATATGTGGTCTGTTTATAAAGATAGCGCCTATTTAAAAATTTGATCTGAAGTTTTCGGACTTGTAAGCTGCGCCCAGCGCTCGTCTACCCCGCCTGGAACAGCCGTACCTCGGCCAGCTTCTGACAGTTGCCGCTGGCTCAGATGTCTCTAGTCTAGAGGTTAAACATGAGATATAATTCGTATAATTTGTGTTTTTCTTTGGTCTCATTAATCTATAAATGGTTCCCTGGTAAATAGTTTTGGCTGAGGGCAATGTAAAGTTTCATAACTTTATATTTAGGCTACTTTAACGTTGTATCCTTCTGTGTGTTTGACTGAAGCTACTTCTGTTATAATGGCTAGCCTATTGCTGATCAATAAAACTGAAACTTAACAAAAATAGCTAAATATTAAATATGTCACTGTTTAACGTATTTTTTGTGTGTATATTCTGTAGTTGAAATGTCTCATTCTATTATCAATATTTTTATATAATTATACTAGTATTCATTACCATTTTACTTGCTGTATACTATTTGTTTATTTTATTGACTAAACTATTTACTATTACTTCTCACTTTATGTTATAATTACTATTTGCATTGCACTGTATGCCCAGTTGTACCATAACATGTATTATCATAAAGGATCCACCAGTTATCAATGTTATTGCTAAAATCTGGTCAATCACATAAAATGCTTTTTCCACAATGAGCAAACTTAAATATCTCAGTGTAGGGGTCTTCACCATTCTTATACAAGAATGTTTTTATCCAGAAAAAAAAAAAAAACGCAGCTCACCCGTTTACTTACATTTAATTACAGTGCAGTCCTGACCTCCGCAAAATGGCGGACCCGTTGACGTATCGCAGCAACGCTCCAAAGCGGCCAATATGGCGTCTATCCCTGCGTCCCATTTCGCTTACTTATACTACGCCCTAAATGTATGTACTCTTTTTGTGAGGAAAAAGTACATACTTTTGAGTGTGTAGCAAAAGAGTAGGCAAGCTTTGGGACATACTATCACGTCATCTTTAACGGACAGCTCTGTCGCGTGCTGTGCGCATCCTGCGGCATCCTGTCACCGTAAACTGCCCTGTCAATCATCTTGTCACAGTTAAAATCCATCATTCTATCTAATTTTATTTCCTACTGTTTCGGAGAGCACGTTCATCTGCCAGTTGTGGGTCTTTCATGCTCGCCTTGTGTTTGCAATTTGAATATAATGATGCATTTAAAATGTAATGGCTAAACGTGTCTTTACAAAAGTTCACAATGCTGCTGCAAATGCAATATAATGTGGACAACATTGAATAAATTCATTTTCGTCAGGTTAGATACTGATAATCAATCACTCAAAGCTCTTTATCTAAACCTCTCTACACAACCGCGGGGACTCGCGAGTCCTCCGTATCGACTACGTGTCTGTAGTTTTTTAACACTTTTTACTCGTGTTTGTAGTTCTAACCGAATCCTCGTCCAGCGCGCAATGGTTTGTGGGCAATATCAGCCGTTAGAGTGTGCATCAAGCTACACTTTGGAAAAAAGTAACACACCGGAAAAAGTAGATCATCCGGGTATCTTTGAAACACTCATTTCAATATACTACGATTTGGGATGTACTAATTCTATTTTCGAATACTATTTAGGACGGATAGTATGCGACTTGGGACGCAGCATATGTATATATTATGTCTTTGAACCTTCCTGTAGAGTCTAGCTCCAGTCTGCTCCACACCTGCTACTTTTGAAGCCCTTGATTAGCAGGTTCAGCTGTGTATAATTAGGGTTGCAGCAAAACTCTCCAGGAAGGTGGCTTGCCAGGAGCAGGATTTTACACCCTGTATATAGACTTTAAATGGCCTCTCCTGGGTACTTCTTTCCTACTCTGTTCCTGGAGTTCCCCCAACACTACACATTTAGTATGTCTCCCGACTCAAATACACCAGGTTCAACTCATCAGTTCATTAGTAGAGACTCCAAGCCATGAAGTAGGTGTGTCAGATAAGGCAGACATCCAAAATGTGTATTATTGAGACTCATCCAGGACAAGGGTTACAAATAATTGCTCCAGGGAATAGGTATTAGTAAAGATTTTACCTGAACATTTTTTACAGATCTCTTTAAAGCTTCTCACATGCTTTCATCTTTGAGAAGCCAGGTTACTATGACAAGAATATCAAATCTCTGTACCATCATACATCTCTGGTCGTTTTTTTGTTTTGTTTTGTTTTGTTTTTTGTTTTTTTTTAGACCTTGATGACCAGATGACCTGACGTTAACTGAGGCAGCTGATGTTGAACAATGACCTTGAGAATCTTCTAAGATAGACATGCACTATTTAGTATAGTACACATCAGGTTATAGTGGGCGCTCTGGGTGTTCAATGTGAGGTGATCGTCAGTTTTAGGAAGAAGTGCATTCAGAATATTGACTGTAGTGGAGGTCACAAATACTCTGCAACTGTCTTGAATTGATTCTAGAGGATTACCGAGCTGAACAAATCTTTCTTTGAGCCCGCCGACTATTCAGTCTATGGCATTGCAAATGGCTCATTCTCAAAATATTTCCTCTCAAAAAAATTTCTTTTAAAACTTAGGTCATGAAACAGATTTCAAAATAAACTGCTTGAGACTATAATTATGACAGAAGTTTCATCTATTTGAATAAATAACTAAAACATTTTAAATAATTATTGCCCTGACAGTGTAATTATTTTCCATCAGTTTTATAAAGTGATTAAAAAATGGAACTGACACCACAGATCCTCATCTTTGCATTATTTCTGTCTGTGGTATTATGTGCCAGGTTGTATATTTACTGCAGTAGAGAGCTGATGGATGGGTGATGATGAATGTTCTGGGGTGAGCAGAATAACTTGGTTCATCACCAGCTCTGGGCATATCTGCACTCCTGCAGGCTGAAACCAGCTGCACAGCTAGCTTCTAATGTGGACTCATTAGCAGTAGCACTAAGTGCCCTTCACAAATTAGAGCTCAATTCCATTTGCTCTTCCGTAGCATCCCATTTGTGCCATTCTAGTGCAACAATACCAAAAGCTCAGTGGTGAATTCTTCACTTGAATTTACTCTTAATGTCTGAGCCAGTCTGCCAGCAAGAACATGAAATGTGCATTTGTTAACCAGATCATGATGAAAGGTTGTCTGTAGTGAAAAGTGAATGGTTCTTTGATTTTCAGATGAAATTTGTAACAGTTTCGCATCAAATTGATGTTTTTTTTTTCCCTGTGTGTGTGTGTATGAATGCACAGGCAAATCCCGTCAGTACATTCAGTCTTTTCGTTTTAAATTAGCTTTCAAAGATGGTGCCAAGAAATCTCCACTAACTCAAAAGTCTTTCAAAATAGCCTTTTCAAATATTGGTAAAGTCTGTTGAATAGCATTTCTACTACAAAATGGCAGCTATTAAAGGCTGTACATATCAAGCTGTGGGTTCAGGGCTTTTGCTTGTGTGCTTTATTCTTGTCAAACCAAATTCGCTGACCTGCAATTCACAGGGGTACAGCTTTCCAAATGTCTCACAGAATGCCATCGTGAATGAGGTAGAAAATATTTAAACGTTTCATCAAATTAATTTTAGACATTTCAGAATTCATTTAGGCTTTCGCTTACATTGAAATTTCAACGTTAAAATCAAAATGTGACACTGGAAAACAGAACAAGAGAGGTCTGTCAAAACAAACTAGCAGGCATCAGCACAAAATTTAAAGCCTGCCTCTAGAAATTTGGTAGTTTTTAAACTCGGTATAAATGATGTCTCCATATATCCACATAGACACAACCCTCTTCTAAATTCTCCGTCAATGTTTGTGGCTCAGTCCCATTGCTTGCTGATTTTAGGATTCTTCCATAATGATGTTAAGAGTAATTTATTTATCGATTGATTGTACATGTTTTATTGTTTGTTTTGTCCTATTTCCTTTGTCATCTTGACTCAATATAACCGAGCTATTACTGCTATATCATTGTTGTCTTTTTTTAAGAGGTATCGCTCAGCTTAACAGTGTCAGTTATTTTTTTCACCCTTTTGTTTCACTAACACAAACATTATCACAACCATCTCATAACAACAATGCTAGAGATATCTGCCTGCCAGACAGCGGCCTACATGCGGAGCTGCTTTCTAAAGACTCAATAATCATGGGATTTGATTGCCTGTCCCTCAACCTCAATAATTGATGACTCCAATATTTACCCCATTACCTGTGTGTTGTAAACATTCATTATGGTAGTGTGTTTGAGAGAGGTGTGTGGCAGCGAGCACAAGGGAGCCTGGCCTGAGGGGAACTCCTGTCAGTTTGACTAATGGCAGAAATGAAAAAATATCTCCTAATTACTTTAGAAAAAGGTACTGTACTGCGTTCCTTATCTGCGCAATATGCATTTTAAAACTTTGTGCAGGTTTATTACATTTAGCTCTTTCCACCATGGCACTGGCATTAGAGACAGAGCAAGTTCTCAAATTTCAAATCAAATTTTAACTCCATGAAGGGCTAATACCATTTACAACATTATTGTATTTCTATTGACATTAGCATTTTTTTTACATCCTACTGAATCTTACAGGGTTTTCTATATTCATTATTTTAAGTAGGTTTAATTTTTTTCTCCATTTTTATTCACCATTAACCTTTACCTATTTTAACTGTCTTGCAAATACTTTGCCATGTCTTCAGTGTGTGCATCTTCTGTTTATCAAATGATTTTTAAGTATAGTTTTCATAGTTTTACCCTTACAATATGAACATGTATTATAAAAATATTAAACAAATATATAAATAGGTTAACAAAGTGACATCAGTCCTTAATGAACATGTGTTGTGAAGAGTGTGCTTGATATGTAATATGAGACATTTGATTTGTGAAGACAATAATGGAAAATCAAGGTAATATTGCTGGTGAACAACAGAATGAATTATTGTATGCCATTTCCAATCAAGTTGCAGTTTTACTCAGAAGTGTGAAAATAATACTTGTGTTTATTTAGGAATCATAAAATGCTAGTTACACTGTAAAAAGTGGTAATTTATACCCTATTTAATGCATAAAGATTACCTTTGTTATTATAAATAAATGCTTTTAAGATGGGTTCAGTTATGTTGAGTAAAATTTTGGGCTTAAATAAAATCAGTTATTTTGATGTTTTTTTCTTTGCATTAATAAGTCATAGCAAGACAAAAGAGTCATCCAATCCACAAATTAGTTAAAAAAGTTAGTAATTACGTTCAACATTTATTTAATGTATATAAATAATATTAAATAATCTAGCGAGACTGTGAGGAAAATGAATTTTTTGAAAGTCCACAATGCTAAAGCCTATAGTTTTAGAAATTCATTCCATCTCAGTAATTTGATTTCAGAACACACATGAGAGTAAAGACTAAATCATATTACAAGCTCTCTTCACCCAGTGTAACAGGCCTAGAATACTGCAGAGTATTGTTATTCTCCTTACAACAGAGGAAAAGTTGATGCATCTTTTTCTGTTCCTGAGCTTTAGAACGATTCCACGTGATTAGTGCAATCAAATCCCTGATGTCTTTTGCTCATTGAGTTTGCGGCAAAAAATATTATGGGATATTTGTGTTTTATAGAAGGAGACCGTTTATCACGGCCATTTTTCATGCTGTCAAGTTAATTACCAGAGAGCGGAATACGATTACACACACACACACACACACACACACACACACACACACACACTCCTTTGCACACAGAGGAATACAAACACACCCTTTCACACACACTCGCACAAATACACCTAATCCCACCCCCATGGACACCCAAACTAAATTGTTAGCCTGGAGCAGCAAGTTGCCTCTGTCACTTTTAGAAGCAGCTGAATATCTGTCCATCCTGCTTGGAATAACAATCACTATTACAAGGTCAGAGCAGTTTTAATGTATTTATTTCATTTCTCAGGGGTTCTTTGAGAGGCGGAAATGAATCATGGCTCTATTCAGTGGTAGATGCTGGTTATCTGTTCTAAGGTTACATCACGTCTGTTTTTGCTAACGTATTATAGAGCTGTTGTATAGTTTCTCAACGCTTCATCTTGGTAAATGGCTGCAAATAACAACTTCAATGAAATTAATATAGAGCTTATGAGTATCAAAGAATCAGTTAAAAGAAAAACTCTGCATAACCAAATTTTGGGGAGAAAAAAAAATGTGCTTGCAAAGTGGTGCTTGTCCATGTGGTACTTGTCCTTGTCCATATCCAAGTCGTTGATGGCATGGTGTTGTGGGTGGTTGCCGGTGGGTTGCAGCTGCAAAGGTGCTCGGAGTGTTTTTTAACACATTGTTATATGGTTGCTAGGCTGTTTTGGGTGGTTCTACAGGCCCAAGTCAAAAGAGTTCACAGCCAATTCTTATATTATTATTACTCTCCATTTAAGGGCCAATGTTGAACTAAGGATGTTTTTCAGTCTGATTACAAAAAATCTGTCTGAATACTGGTTAAAAAAGAGGTGGTACACACAAAAAATAACATTATTTATCTGAGCTGTAAAATGAAAAGTGGTCAGTCATAATGACTGAAATGAGATGAGAAATTAGAACTCTCTACTCTTTTCTCCAGATGGTTTCTTTTGGTTTTTAATATCATTTACAAGAGGAATTGAAACAAGATGTGTATGTTGCCATATAAAAGCAAAAAAAAAAAAAAAAAAAAAAAAAAATGGCGGCCATGGGGTGACTGTGGTCACATGAAGTTACTGATAGAGATAGAGCTTTATATAAAAACAGCTCAGTGCATGGAAGAAGCTCTGTCTCTCAGGAATGAGCGCAAAGCATTTTTATTGGTAAGTAGGGATTTGTTTGTGTGTGTGTGTGTGTGTGTGTGTGTGTTAACTAACACTGTCTCAGAGACTGATTTAGGCAGTTTTGCTGTTGTTTCTGGTTGCTGCGGTCAATAAGGAAAATAAAAAGGCAACTCAAATGTTTCCTATATTTACATCATTAAAACAGAACATTACAAATAATTTATTTTCTCTTGTTTCTTATATATATATATATATATATAGTGAATTGAATAACACAAGAACACAGCTTAAGGTTTATTTGATTTAAGAAAGACCTTGACATTTTATTTTACCTTCATACATGAAGACCAATTATATTCAGTGGTCATACTACTAGACATCATATAAATAACCACAGCAGCACAGCCATACATAATTCAAGAGTTTCTCAGTTTGTGACAACACTAACCTTCACTTGGGTTAATTAAGTATCTGTTCCACATTCATGTTCTAATGCTGTAGGTGACATTTTTCCAATAAAGAAAAGGAAAAATTACACTGTTGTTCTTTCACTTAGAGCTAAATGTCGTCTGCGGGGTGGGGGGTGTGGGGGTGTGGGGGGGAGCAGGTATTGTTGTTTTGTCACTTTTTTTAAAAAATCTTGAAGCTAAAAGGCCAAAAGCACCATGATTTAGCGGAACCTGTGCCTCTATAAAACTGTCACTGTCAATTAAAGGCAGAAAATCATTTTCGCTTGTACCTCAGTCTTTGATGAAAATGAAGTCCATAACTTGTAATGTTTTCAAGCAAATGTCAATGGTTATTTGGGGTCAGAATCAGTCCAGAGTAAAAATGGAACCAATGATTCCATATTTAATTCTTAGTGCTATTACAAAAAAAAAAAAAAAAAAAAAAAAAAAACATGTCAGGGAATTGAGTCCTTAAATTTAAAAAATTTAAAACCTGATTAGTTTTCCTGCAAATACTTTTTAAACTATATTCATTCTCATTAAAACTGGATTCTTTCTTTTTCTTTTTATTTTATTTATTTATTTATTTATTTATTTTTGTAAACCAATACAATTAATATTGATGTATGGTAAACTCCATAACTGTAAACACATTTATGTATGTAAAACTTCAAAGGCATTCACATGTTTACAAAAGCCAAATGGAATTCATAGAGGTTGAATTAATTGGTCATATTGAATTAATGGAATGTAAAGATATTATAAAGATAAAGATAAGATACAGTATATATATATATATATATATATATATATATATATATATATATATATATATATACAATAAATTAAATAAATGCATTTTTAAATCAAAAGCTTAATTTGACATTTTAACGTCATTCTATTACAGTGTGTATTATTTCTTAGTTAAAGATGTGTACATATCATAAAATTTGACATACATAAAAGTTTGGATGCTACCAATATGCAGATTTTGTATGTTTTCAAAGCCTATACGTTACTGTGTGTGTGTGTGTGTGTGTGTGTGTGTGCGTGTGTCTGTATGTATGTATGTTTTTTGCTCTATATTGGCAAAAGGATTAACCAAAGATTGGCTTTAAAGGTGCCATCTGGAACTAAAAATCAAAAAATATTCCATATTCCATAACAGATGGGGGCAGTATACCTCCAGAAAATGTGTTGTGCCGCGACCACGCGCACTCACGTCTTCAAACAACACAAACGAGCGCTGTTTTGCTCTCTTTCTCCGCATATTATTCAAATCATTTGACACGATAGTAAAAGGTCAGAAGACCGCAGTTTCACGTGGAGCATTTGGAGATTTTTAGAGATTAGAGACTCAATGAACAACATCTCAACACTAAATGATGAAGACCGTCTCATAGATGCCTGTCTCAAAAACAAGCTGGTGCATTTCGACGATATGGGAAAATAAAAGCCTGCGGGCTATTATTTTATTCGTTTTGTTCATATTACACTTTTATTGTTAGTTTGAATTAATTTGACAGACAGCATTCACTGATGTTGATCAACCTAGCGCCAATCAGAGCTGCCAACTCTCACGAATTCACCGTGAGACACATGCAATTAACACTTAGCAAGCAGGTTAGTTAAGCTCTCAGATTCTGTCAATTTTATTATGCAATTCAAACAATAAATACCGTTTTGGCGCTTGTACATGTTACACGACAGATCCCTAGCGCACGTGAACCGATCATCTCTACTAGCTAATGGAAAAAGAACACGAACACTGTTGAAAGATACAGTACGCTACAACTTAACAAAATGTATTCCTCATGCATAATGTCGACCAATCATTTTTTGAACTCTTCCCTGAACTGAAATGTAGTAGTGGGCTGTATTTCCACACGACTGACATCAGGTTCAAGTACACACACAAGCCGGCGCGAGCGCGACTCACTCGTGTACTGCAGTTTGGCTGGTGGTAACGTTGCCTGCCCGCATACCGCCTCCCATGGCCGGAACTGGTATAACGACACCTGCCGGGCCGGGGCTAGTAATTTAGCATGCTAATTTAGGTTTATATCTCGGCAGCACTATAACTTGTCAGTTTTTTAATTACATCATTGCACTTATTTCTTCTCATTCTTTTGATGCTTGTAGCTCATTTTTGGGATATTTTTACCTCAATTATTACATATGGCACCTTTAAGGAATTGGTCCTTAACAGCAACCACTCCTCTGGGAAGGGTTCTCATACATCCATTAATCAATCCATCTGATTTATCAGTTGGGATTATAGGTCACCAAAAAAAAAAAAAAAAAAAAAATGTCTAATTGGATCATTACAAATTTTAGGGATCATGTATGTCAGCAACTGTCTTATTACTTTAATTAACTGTCTTATAACATATACAGTAACTGTCTAATAACAAATGAGGACATGACCATTAAAACAAAAATCCATACAACACAACATGAGGTACAAACCCATGAGAATGATGTTCAAAACACATCAGCAGGCCTGCAGGCACAACCATGCTTGATTTACAGAGAACATCATATGAGACCTGTTTCATGTGTTGAAAGCGCAATGACATGCTGCTCGCACAACGTCTTTATTCTCTTTAAAGTTTGGCATTGTCACCCGATTTGATTATCATCAATCGCCACTGTAGAATCGAATTGGTTGACCTTACATAAATAAAACATTCTTTTAAACATAAAAGGTATAACATAATCATTTCTGTCAAGTAAGTAGACTAGGAAATGCAGGTCTTTCTCATTGGCAGTATGTGTCATCCCGTTCACCTAATGTTTCTTTTTCAAAGAGTGAATTTAATCAAGTCAAGTTTACTACTTGCGAGAATATAAAACAATAGGTGTAATTGCTTTTGATTAATTATTAAACCTTATATTATTATAGCATGGGTATAAGAGATATTATTACTTGACTCTGGATCAGTCAAGTTGCTTTGACTAAGCATAAATACATTATTCACGTGCAAGGGCTTTTTTTTCAAGTTTAGGTATTTTTCTTTGAGTTTCATTTTGATTGAAGTAGTGTCTATACAGAATCACTTTTTATTTAATTTTACATAACAGCTTTAGGGTTTGTTGTACTTTAAGAATAGCAAAAAAAGCTTAAATTCAGCAAATTTGATTCATTCAAGAAAGTTATTATTTACAGTGTAAGGCTGTTAGGCATTGACTTCATCAGTCATTTGAGTTGATTGAAACACACAACATAATTGAATCTGCTAGTTGTGTTCCTATCACACCTCAGCTAAACAGCTAGTCTCTTTTAATTATCATTCCTGTTTTTAATAAGTGGACCAATTTAAACCATTTACATTGAGCCACATAAACCAACCTGCTGCGAACGTGTGACAGGAAGGATAGACAGAAGTTCAGAACAGAAGTACAGTATATCAATGAAAACTCCAATGGTGCATTATTAACACACTTTGCTTTGCAATGTCAGATTGACGCTGTCCATCTCTAACTTTCCTCGGAGAATCAATTAGGAGTGTTTATGAGATGTATGAGGTCTTTGGTTGTATGAGACTGCTGTCCATCCGTTTTTCCTGGGGCAAGGAAAATGGACAACAGAGTGGCGTCCATTAGGAATTGAAACAAGTAAAAGTGTTTGTTTGTGTAGTGGTTTGGTGGGGGAGGGTTTGAGGCTAAAAGCGTTGCAGGGTAGTGAGTGCAAGTGATGCTGACATGCATTAAGTCTGCTGATGTGGGTTTTTGTAAAAGTATCAATGACAATTTCTGCAAAACTCTTCATTTGCACATCAAATAATCAAACAAATTAGACTGAATAAATGTACCATGGTTGAGAAAGCCTAATTCATTGTAAATTGATGATAAACACCTGTGACATTCTATATTAATGTGCCAAGTTGCTACATTGCTTGCCAGCTGTAAACTGCCTACAGTTGGAATAATAAGCTTACTTGCCAACAGGCAGAAATGGGCATAAATACATAAAAAAATTGTTTAAAATAAAAATGCAAAATACCTCAGTTGAAATGCATCAAAATAAAATACAAATACTGTGTGTAATGTTTTATTATTATTATTATTATTATTATTATTATTTAAGCTCAAATACAGTATTTTGTATTTTGAAAAATTGTAAAATTGGGCAGGTCGTATCATATTGTATTGACATATCACTATTAGGCTGAAATCTATATGATCTGGTCCTATTCTGAATGTACAGACCACTTTGGTGTGTACAGCTGCATGTATTGGTATTGGTGTATTGGTCTCATGGGTCCTAATGCCACAGGGGTTCATTTCCCGAAGTCAAATGTGGTTGCAAGTTCCATCTTACCAACAAAATTCAACAGAACTAGCGACTATAGTTGGCTAACAATGCTTTTGGGAAACACACCCCATTATACAGTAGTATACTGTCAAAAAGCCCTATCCTTCGGATGAGACATTAAACTGAGATCCTAACTCTTTGTGGTTATACAAAACTCCCAGGATGCCCTTTGAAAAAGAGTAGGGATGTGTAATAGCCAAATTTGCCCAATGGCCTCTGTCCATCATCATGATCTCCTAATCATCCCTGTAAATACTTTATCACTTTGTGTACAGTTAAAAGAGCTATTTTAATGTAACAAAATATAATTATTTAAGTACAAATTACATTTTATTTTTCCCAACGGCTAAAAATACCAAATTGTATTTTGTATATCAAATAAGTATTTTAAATAAATGTGTCTGAATATACTGCCCATCCCTGGCAATAAGATTGTTATTATTTATTGAACATTGGTGTCTTCCATGATGTTGTTTTATAAAAGCAATAAGCCATTTTAATATGCTTATGGCTTATTCATAAGGGCTTGTTGTTACAATGAGGTTGAAGCAAGGAGGCAGCAGGATCCAAATGCAACACGCTTTATTCAATACATTCGAAACTATACAAAGACTAGGGAACAGGACTCAGGAACAGCACAATCAACATCAATGTAACAGTGACAAGAACTCACAAGGACTGAACTTAAACACAGGGTTTAAATAAAAGGGAAAACAAGCTAAACAAGATAACAAGGGGGAGTTGGCCAGGGGCCAACACTCATCAAATATGGGCTATTTTTCAATGGCCAATAAAGATATCTCATTTTGGCCATTTAATGCCTATATGTATGCAATAAAAACTATTGACATAAAATGTAATTAAATGTGCACTTATTGTTTTTAAACAATACGTCAATTAAATAATTTAAATGAACATTGTGATATATTAACTTTTCACATGTAATTGTAATTGCAGTTATAAAACAATGTAATTGTTACAATGTCTGGTTGTGTTCCCTTGTTTGTCACTAGAGGTCCTCGTTATCACTGTGATCTTCACTATTGACTGTTCTTTCCCCGTCATCATTGTTCCCAGCTGTTCATTGTTAGTCTAGTTAGATCCAGCAGTATGTTTTTTTTTTTTTAATATCTCTTCCCCACCCACCGAGTGGGAGAGAAGGGAATTTTTTAAGGGGACCCGTTTGGTAAAGTTTCGCGTGACCCGTGGAGGTCACAGAGGAGGATGTAGTCGGGAGATGATCCCTGTTCTGGTGGTCCCGGTTCTGGTGGTCCCGAGTCCGGGGGTCCGGAGAAGAAGGAAGAGACACAGCCCAGTCACATCCCGTCTGCTTAGCCAGAGACTGTTCACATCCCGTCTGCCCAGTCAGAGACTGTTCACGTTCCGTCTACCCAGTCAGAGAATGGTCACGTTCCGTCTGCCTTCATGGACCTGGACTATCTGGAGCGTCTGGCTCGGATCCTGGACATGCCCGTGTCTACTTTTCCAGAGCCGGAGGCAGAGCCAGTGCCCGTTCCAGGTCTGGAGGCAGAGCCAGTGCCCGTTCCAGAGCCGGAGGCAGAGCCAGTGCCTGTTCCAGAGCCGGGGGCAGAGCCAGTGCCCGTTCCAGAGCCAGAGGCAGAGCCAGTGCCCGTTCCAGAGCCGGAGGCAGAACCAGTGCCCGTTCCAGAGCCGGAGGCAGAGCCAGTGCCCGTTCCAGTGCCAGAGCCAGTGTTTGTTTCTGTGTTTGTGTCTGTCTTTGTGACCATTACTGTTCTCGTGGCTGTTCCTGAGCCGGTGTCTGCAGTTCCTGAGTCGGTGTCTGCAGTTCCTGAGCTGGTGTCTGCTGTTCCTGAGCCGGTGCCTGCTGTTCCAGGGCCGGAGGCAGAGCCAGTGCCTGTTCCAGAGCAGGAGGCAGAGCCAATGCCTGTTCCAGAGCCAGAGGCAGAGCCAATGTCTGTTCCAGAGCCAGTACCTGTTCCTGAGCCATTGTTTGTTTCTGTGTTTGTTCTTGTGGCTGTTACAGTTTTGGTGTCTGTTCCTGAGCCGGTGTCTGGTCCTGAGCCGTTGTCTGGTCCTGAGAGGGCTTCACCGCCCTGGCCGCCCGAGGGGTCTTCACCGCCCTGACCGCCCAAGGGGTCTTCACCCGATGGACTCTGTGTTTCACCCTGGCCACCCGATGGACTCTGTGTTTCGCCCTGGCCACCCGATGAACTCTCTGTTTCGCCCTGGATGCCCAATAGACTCTCTGTTTTGCCCTGGTCCCCGGTTAAGCCCTCACCCCTTGTTCCTGTCTCCCTTCATAGACCTGGCCCACCATCCCTCCCCCTGATCGTCCACCGTTCCACCTCCCTCCTGAACTCTTGTGTGGTGTTTTAGTGTTGTCGTGGAGCGTCTAGTAGCTGCTCCATAGAGGGGGGGTTATGTCACAGTGTCTGGTTGTGTTCCCTTGTTTGTCACTAGAGGTCCTCGTTATCAAAGTGTTCTTCACTATTGACTATTCACTATTCATTTCCCAGCATTCTCTCTGTCACTCACTCATCAGTTCATTGCACTCAGCTGTTCCTCGTCATCATTGTTCCCAGCTGTTCATTGTTAGTCTTGTTAAATCTGTGTATATATTCCCTGTCTGTGTTAGTATGTCTGTGATAGTATGTGTATGGATTTGTTGTTAGATGTCACCACTTCCTTGGTTGGTTTTCTTGTTGGTTTGTTTTGTTTTCATGTTTGGTTTGATTATTTGTATTTTGACCCCTGCCTTGAGACTACGATTTGGATTACCCTTATATTAATAAACTGCTGCAAATTGGATCTTCTGTCCCGTGTGTGTCATGACAGAAATACTGACCTATTCATGTTTACAAAGAGTTATTCATTAAAACAAATCAAATCGATGAAATTTAGGTGTAATTATAAGGTGTATAAGACAACAGATTTTTTTTACTGGTTTGGATTGTAACTATTCTGCCCTCGCAGTCTGACGTCTACTTTGTACGGCGCTAGACAGATAGTTAACAGCAATGAAGAAGAGAAACTCCAGAAGTCTTGTTGAGGATTGATGTTCTCTTTTCTTTATCAGTGTTATTTCTTAAGTTTTTCTCCAAGTCTATACGACTGAAAGAATAAACAGAAAATAAACATTACAAAAGTGTCTAAGTCTGTTGTGTCTTTCCACAATAAAATATAAAGTTACTCAGTAACTCAGTAACTCAGTAAGATTACACAATAATTTTACACAATAAACTACAGATGTTCATAATGTATAGAAACTAATCAAACATCCACAGTATCACCAAACTCACTGCTACAATGTTACACGCATTATCCATATGAATCAACAGATGTAAACAAACCCACTAATTAACCTGAGGCGAAGCACCGAGGCTCCTTGCTGGGCAGATAAGGAAAAAAAAAGTTTTCAACCTCGATCCCTGGATCGAGAAAACCGATCCAGTCATGAACGTAATAAAATTCATTACTGAAAGTAAACATGTACATCACACAATAAACCACAATGCTGACGTGTAATTACACACAGAAAAAGATCTGACCAAGCTCTGTAATGAAGCAGATTCATGAATCATTTCGCACTGTTGCCATAGACAGTAAAATAAATGGACACAGTGACCCCATTGATTTTAACAGAGAAAATTGAAGTCCGTAGATATAAGAAAAACAAGCTCTGAGATGGGTCTGATGTAGGTTTTTGTGCCTTGCCTCACAACTTTAACTTCAACCTCGCATGCTTTGTTGTCTTTGCTAGGCAATGTCTTTACCACAATTCCAACTGGCCAGTTGTGCCGTTTAGCCTGAGTGTCTTTCATCAGAACTACATCATCCACTTGTATGGTTGGCTTGTCATCAGTCCACTTGTGACGTTTCTGGAGAGTGACCAGATACTCCTGTCTCCATCGTTTCCAGAAGCTCTCTGTCAGACACTGCACTTGTTTCCACTGATTTTTGTGAAGATCCTTATGATCAAAGTCACCTGGAGTCATCTTTTGAGTGAGAATCATTGCAGCTGTCAATACTGAAGGATTGTCCGGGTCAGTTGACACTGGAATCAGTGGCCTCAGTGGCAATCAGTGGCAACATCCCTTTCAAAATCCGACGTGCTACTCCTATCAGTCTTTCCCAACAACCTCCCATATGGGATGAATGGGGGGTGTTGAAAGTCCACGTGCATCCCTGCTTGTCAAGGTAACTTGTCAATTCCATCATACCATTGATTAGCTCTACCAAACTTGATTGTCTTTTTTTTTCTTCCATGAATAAACAAACACTGTTAAGTTGTCTTGATTGATACTGTGAAGCAGCTTTGATACAATCTGAATTGTGAAAAGCGCTATATAAATATATTTGACTTGACTTGACTCAATTCTGGATCACTGGTGTTGAATATTAACTCTTTGCACGCTCCAATAAAGTTTGTGCCTCTATCACATTGAAGCTGTTTGGATTGCCCACGGATTGCAAAGAATTGTTGTAAAGCATTTATAAAACTTGAAGTGGACATGAATTCTAACACTTCGATGTGGGTCGCTCTCATGCTCATCTCATGCAATTTCAATAACAATGCTCATCGCTTACTTTCAGCTCTACCTCCACAAGTGTGATGAGTGACAATGGCAACATGGTTCGAAGACGCCCAGTCTGACATGTGTAAAAGGGGGTTCTGTGGTGAGTCTGTCAGCCGGCAGTGGTGCCATTTTCTGTTCCATTAACCTCCCTCTCAGTTTTTTGCAGGTCACACAGTTACAGAGGACACTAGACACCAGCAGCTAGACACCAGCCGTTTACCTCCCACTATCCACACTCTTGCTGACCGGACGGCACCTTCAACAAAATGACGACCTTGATGTAAAACGTCCGGTGGGTCTGGTGGCGTTATCCGCCAGATTCTGTTTGGTGGCAACATACTGCCACTGTTGTGGATGACTTGATTTACTGATGCGATTGACTCGGTTGGCAACATACACATGAAATCTGGAGGTGTTATGGATGTACCCGAGAACAATCCTGTATCACACTCAGTGAAAAATCTCACGGCATGCATCTCAATGTCCATCTCACAGCAGATTGCATCCGCCATCTCAGCTGCCAGTAAAGCGTCACATAGCACTGGTTTTCATCATTGGTGACATGCAGGTAGGCTACTACAGCCTTCTCGAATTTTAGATTAGTCAAGATAAATAGGCACATACCTTCTTTTATGTGTGTGTTCTCTAGTTCAAGGGGAAACTCTTTCCACAACTTTCAGGACACTCGCTTGTCTGATGGGAGAGGATCATCCCAATCATATTCTTTGGATGACAGTTCTCTGACGAGAGCTTTTCCTTGAACTGTGACGGGAGCCACGAAGCCCAGTGAATAATAGAGGCTCTGAACTGTTAATAAGATGCCTCTTTTGTAAACGTTTTCTCTTCTTGGGATACTTGGAAGCCGAAATTATCACTCTCCAGATTCCAAATCAGTCCAAGGCTCCGCTGAAGTGGGAAAGGATCTGCACCGAAGTCGAGGTCTTTTAAATATTTTGCAAGGTCCTCGGGGGCAAATGGTGTCATGACCTTGCTGCAATTGGAAGTGATTTTTTAAGTTTGATGCTCCTAACATTTAGAGTCCTCTTTAGAAAATTGATAGCTTCCTCTTCTGTCAGAACTGACACCAATCCATTGTCCACGTAGAAGTTCCTTATGACAAACTCCTTACTGTCTGTGCCATATTCATCCTGATGTTCTTGTGCAGCTCTTCTTGGACCATAAATGGCAACTGATGGTAGGGGCTGTTGCCAAATATGTGCACCTTCATTCTGTGCTCTGTAATGTTATTGTTTAAGTTGTTATTCTTATACCAAAGGAGCCGTAAATAATCACGATTATCATCTGGAACAAGAAACGCATGGAACATCTGCTAAATATCAGCCGTGACTGCAATGTTCTCTTTCCAGAATCGAATTAAGACACCCAGCAGGGCATTGCTTAAGTCTGGCCCACTGAGCAGCACGTCATTCAGTGGCACACCCTCATGTTTGGCATTTGAATCAAAAAACACTCTAATTTGATTTGGTTTTTTTAAGGATGATAGACACAGAATAGAGGTAAGTAGCACCTTTCCTGATGTTCCTCAAGTTCTGATGCTAGTTCTGCTTGGTCATTCTCAAATACCTTTTTCATGAACTCCAGGAAGTGTTCTTTCATGTCTGTGCACCTGTCTAGTGTACGTCGGAGAGATAAAAGTCGTTGCAGAGCCATCTCTCTGTTGCTTGGAAGACAGCAGTGGGGTTTGCAGAACGGCAGCGGTGCTACCCAGCTGTTTGCTTGAGACATAAAAACCTCTTTGTCCATAATGCCCAGGAATGTTTGATCATCAACCGACAGAGCTACTTTTTCATTTCATTTCATCTTGTGGCTCCAAGCTTGTCTCTTCACCATGGAATGCGCAGTCCACAATTCTTGGTCGGTGAGTGTTTTTACTCTTAAGTGTCTCTTTCACTTTAATTTTGTTAGGACAGGTACTTAACATGAATGTCTGTCCATTAGGCAGTGTATGTGTCTTGTAACTCTAAAACTGTGTGGTATGGGAGCCCGGTCCGGACAAACGTCTCCTACGATAACCCACCCGAGATCAAGATGTTGGGCGTAGGGGTCTTTATGGTCTCCATTATACTGTTACCTCACTTTATGCATTTGCAAAATGTCACTTCCTAGCAGGATGAAGATGTTCTTCTGCTTGAGGTAGGTTTTACGTTCCTCTATAGGCCTGCTGCGGAAGGTGCGGCATTTTCTGAGTGCATGAGGCTTGTTATGCAAGGGGCATAGTTGGTCTGAATCCATAGCTCCTTTTTCAACAGAGCCTGTAGGAGTTGCTTTAGCTTCAGAAAACACACCAGTCCTCCTCACAGACACAGGTATTTTGTTGTTGTATTTAGTGGGTCGTTCTGTCTTGTTTTGGACCTGAGTAGTGAGCTTGAGATATCATAAAGCTCTGGTCGTTTCTGAGTGCATGAGGCTTGTTATGCAAGAGGCATAGTTGGTCTGGATCCATAGCACACTTCTCTTCACATTACATACTGTATTTTGTGACATCTGGCGTGGCTGCTGTATGCTTTACAGAGTTGTCAGGGTCCCACCTCTGCTGTGCGGGTTGTCTCTGGTAAGTTGAATCTATATGTGGATCTAAACGTCTCTTTTTCTGTGTTTGCACAGGAGAAACGTTTCGATTTTTGCTTTCAATGTTGCCTCTTCGACCATCATCTCCGCTTCTTAGCGAATGAAACCTGCATGCGGGCAGCTTTGGCTCTGGCTCGAGCTCTGAGTGTCTTGCAACTCTAAAACTGTGTGGTACTATGTGGTACTCTAAAACAGAGCTTGCTGTTGATTTTTTGCTACATGATTGGGCGATAGATATCTAGTCACCAAGGACTGATGTGTTTCTTCTGTTATTCCGTTCATCCATCTTGGTTGCTTAGATGACGATGGTTCAGCAACAATCAGTGTTGAACTGCTATTTGATGAACTTGGTGTACTTCTGTCTTCTTACTATTCTGCCCTCGCAGTACGACCTCTGTTGTACGGCTAGACAAATAGTCAACTGCAATGAAGAAGATAAACTCCAGAAGTCTCTTTGAGGACGGATTTTTTACCTTTTGTTCCCTTTTCTTCCTCATTTTTTCTTTCTCCAAGTCTGTAAGACTGAAAGAATAAATAAACATTATAAAAGTGTAATGTCTATTGTGTCTTTACACAATAAAATATAAAGTTACCGAGTTACTCAGTAAAATTACATAGTATTCTCTGTAAGGGTTAATGCCCGAAGAGGTGTCCATAGTCAGGTTTTAATGGACGACGGCGAGGCGTGAACCGGCCGACGCGCAGCGGAGGACGGTTGCCTCCGCCGAAGTCCATTAAAACCTGACAATGGACACCTCGGAGGGCATTAACCCGCTTATACCATGGTCACTTGCCAAATAAACGATTTTTTAAAACATTAGTTTATATTTTAATTGGGCTAAATATAGTTTTTTACAAATAATAACTTGCCTGACGGTTTATTTAGCAACCGGAGATATTTATAGTCCGCTCAGCTTGTAGAACCCTTCAGGTTCAAAAATGCATTTTTTTTTCATGAAACACAAAGGTAGGCATAGTTTTTTTTTTATTACACATAAAACAATTAATCAAAAAAAAATAATTAGTTCTGAGCACCAGTGATTTGCGCTTATAGAGGGCAATAAATTATTCAGATCAAAGAGAGGGTCATTTGCCTACATGCTAGCTTTTTTTTTTACAATTAATTTCAACGTTTCCATTTATAGTGCAATTTGAAAAAGTCGGCCAGTCAGGAGGATCCTCAAAAGCTGGGTAACGTTACTGCTGCCCATGATTGGCACTTGATGCAGACAGTACATTGCTCCAGCTTCGTCTCTCACGGACTGTCACTGACATTATTTGACGGCTCTCCAGTCCAGCATCGGAGAGTCGACCTACAGCATACCAGTCGTCAAAGTTCTCCATAAGAAATAACGAAGTCGCTCATTGTTGTATTAGGCTGTTTGTTTTGATAGAGCGTTTGACTGCCTGTTGCTATGGTTAATCACAGCTGATGTAGGCAGCGCATTTATTTATAAATTTCAAATGGTAAACAGGCAGTTTCACCAGAACTACTTTACTAGGTGTCCTCTATCACTTTTTAACGGACACCCTGCAGCCAATCAGAATCGAGTATTCACCCAGACCATGGTATAAATATCAATAATTTTACGCTATAAACTACAGATGTTCTTAATGTATAGAAATTAAACAAACATCCACAGTATCACCAAACTCACTGCTACACTGTTACATGTATTATCCAAACGAATCAATAGATTTAAACAAACCAACTAATTGACGCACAGAGGTTCCTTGCTAGGCAGATAAAACAGTGCATCAGCAAAACCAATACAGTCACTAACGTAATAAAATACATTACTGAAAGTAAACATGTACATCACACAATAAACCACAATGCTGATGTGTAATTACTTACAGACAAAGATCTGACCAAGCTCTGTAATGAAGCAGACTCATGAATGATTTCCACGCTGTTGCACGAACAGGGGTGCGTTTTCCGAAAGCATCGTTAGCCAGCTATGGTCGCAAGTTCCGTCGTTACCAATATGTTCAATGGAAATTGCGACCAACTTGCGACCATAGTTGGCTAGAGATGCTTTCGGGAAACGCACCCCAGGTCGTCCCTGAAATGGGTCCGACTAGAAAATATGACTCAACGCCGCAGGGTTGAACAACAACACACAAATTACTTGTGTAAAGAAAATACAATACTAAATGTAAATAATTATTAAAACAGAAGCTGTCAAAAGAAACACCTTAATGAATTTTTGATTAATTCATTTTTTTTTTCAAAATAAAAACTTTTACCAATTTTGAAATTCAATTCTGACATTTTATCCAGGACTCGTATGAGGTCAGTTGTACTAAATTAATGTATTAATTAGCTATAACACTTTAAGAACATTTTTATAATATAATAGACATACAGCCATCTTAGAATGTCAAATAATCCTTTCTTCTACGTATTATTTAAAGAAAAAAATTCATATTTTACACTCTTTTTTTAAATGGCGGGAGTCCAATTTCAATCGAACACGATGCCTCTCTGTGTTTCTTTCATCATTGTCCTCTCTAATGACTCAACGACTGCTCAACAATCACTTTTGTACAGCTCTGTTCAAGTTTTAATAGATGAAAAATGAATTTGAGTCTGTGTGACTTTTAATGAGCATTGGCCTGTTATTCCCCTTGTTATCTGATAATTAGCATATATTAATGTTCAGAGCCACATACCCTGCTAAGTACGTATATATTTGATCAGAGCTTTAAATAACTGCCAATCAAAAATACAGAAATATGAGCGCTGAAGAAGGAAAGGCACATGAGAAACAATTTAATAGTCACAGGAGAAAAACTAATTTACAATGGTAATAAGCATCTTCATCTCCCCTTTTAAATCAAGTTAACTGCTCTCTCAATAAAATAAAGTTATATGAGTAAATGACACATAGGGCTTACACATAGGGCTTACACATAGACACATAGGGCTCTATCTTGCACCCGGCGCAAATGACTTTATACATTAACGCATGTCTCATTCCTATTTTACACCCGCGCAAAATGGGCATTTTCCCTCCACATACATACGTCGGTAAACTAGGTAATGAACTTGCGCTCCATGGGCGGATTGGCGCAAAAAGGAGGCGTGTTTCGGCGCAAACATTCCATGGTGCTATTTTACACTTCCAGAAAACAATTGCGCCACTGACCAGAAAAAAACTGGTCTAAAGTCAGTGGCGCGTTGCGCGTTGTTCATAATGTTATTTTAAGCGCGCATGCTTGGCCATAATGTAGCGGGTGCACAACGCGCCATGCACTTTGATTATCTCATCAACACAGATGCAGCAGTTTTTATTTTTTTCAAATCATACATTATAACAAGGAAACATAGGCCTATTACATTTTTTTTTTCAATTGCTTACACACTAAAATTAAAACTTTCCCACTATTAGCAAACCTTACACTCAAGGAGCAAAACACCGGCCTAGATTTGCACAATTGTAAGCACGTTGTCAGCTTCACCCTTTTTGCAAAACATTAAAGGTATAGCGGAGAATCTTTCCGAATTTTAGAGAAGACCCGCCCTCTCCATTTAAAAAAAAAAAAAATGCACATGCACAAACACAACACTCTTGCTCCCGAGAGGGAACGCCTATTACGCCTTACACAATTATGATGCAAATTATAAACGAACTCAAAAACATTCATAAAAAAGACAAAATGTCAAATGCCCTTCCGAGTTTTATTTACTTAATATAGTGATCGATTGAGTGACCTATGACTCAAGACATGCAACCCTGTATCACACGAAATACGTTCTGAGGAAACTATTTTGCAAATCGCAATTACGTTACATGGCAACATATAAGCAGTGCTATTACGTTGGTCCTTAACCTAATATGTCTCATTGTTAATACGTATTAATACGTTATTTTTATACATAGTTGCATATGTAATGGAGAAGTAGCTTGTTGCATTTGTGTAATAACAAACACACAAGGTTTTAGAATATGTACACATGAACACACAAAGTTTTAGAATATTTCAGCGTGATACCATTTACCATTTGGTCAAAAGGCTACTTTAGACAAATTGAGATACCGTGTCTAAGCAGTGCATGACTTGTACCAGGGCTAGCACCAAGTAGCTTGCATTACTAGTGATTTTAAATGGATTTCTCCAAATAGCATGACAAACTTTACCTGTCTAGAATCTTCGCGACTGCGGCATCAGTGAGAAGCCCAACCTGTGCTTTTAGCGCACGCCAGCGTGTGATATTCACCCAAAATCACTCTGGTCTTGTTTCTATATTCTGCGGCCTTTCTCTTCTTATCATACACTTTGTATAAATTTTTTCTCTTTCGACCCTCAGCCATTTTCAAGGGAATGGCTAAAACCGTAACTCCGACATAATACACCTGAAAGTGAAAACTACATAGGGATGAGCACGTACGACGGCCTTATGTAAACATATCACCAGAATGATTGACACTTAGGTGGACCAATAGTATAGACTATCCACCCGGAAAAAGAAAATCCTCCGCTATACCTTTAAACTAGGGGTGCAACGGATCAACAAACTCACGGATCGGATCGTTTCTCGGATCAGGGTCACGGATCGGATCATTTTTCGGATCAGCAAAAAATAAAAAAATAAAAAAATTAAATTTCCCCCAAAATAACTGTAATAGCCTACTGACAAATTCTTTAATAATAAATAGACTTAACATTATGATATTCTGTTTTATTTTAACTTCACAGGGTTCCAGACTGAAAGTTGAGGGCAGCATCACCTCAAATGAGAACTCACAGCGAGTTCTACAAAAAAAAAAAAAAAAAAAAAAAAATTCTGGTAGCACTGGGGCTGACAATAAATCACTAAGCTTAATTTAGGGTGTAGATGAAATTAACTTAGTTATTATCATTTATAATGTCTTAATATCAATTAATAAAAGTAGTGATAGATAAAAATATCATCGTACTTTTTTCATTTTAGGACAATCTTTAAAGGATAAACAAAAAATGTGTTGGTAATCACATAAAAAATTCAAAAAAATAAAACATTTATTTATGATATTATTGAAGTGCTGGGAAAAGATGTGTAGTAGGCTACTTGTAAGCATTTGACTATTTCTTACACATTATCATATATAGGCTGATTTGTGGACTGAAAGCCTTCTATAAGTGTTTCTCCTGGTTTCCACGTCAGCTCTGTTTGATCTAATATGGTTTATAACAGAAACCTGCGCCGAATCGGAGTGTTTCTCACTGGATCTCGTGGTGTTGATGTTATTAATTCTGAGGCGAATTCAATGGATTTCTTCACTGGATCTCCTAGTAACAGTGTTGCGTGAGCGAGATCGGCCCGCGACTAGCAAGTTCGGGGATTTATTTTGTCAATGGATCGCTGCTGCTGCTCCGACCACGGTCCTAATCATAAATGAGTAGCGTATTTTCGTTCCACTTTCATTTTGTTTGCATTCGCTGCTAGGTAACGACTAACGAGTCGATAGATAGATCGCTGATTGCTCAGACGCACATCAGGTTGTGATATTTGTCTCCGTCTCCCTCCCACAGATGTTTACGCGTGCTTTTCTTGTCACGGATTCATTGACGCGCCGCTTTACCATGCGTTTAACGTGTGGCAAATTTACTGGTCGCACATGTGCAACTGGATGTAAAATTCAGTCGCACACTCTCAAATTTTGGTCGCAGTCTGGTCTGGAGCCCTGAAATGACGCGGGGCGTTCAAGCTTCTCCGTTCCTCCGCTCGCTATGACGAAGCTGTGCGTTGACTGAACAACATGCGCACGTTTTTTTTTGGTTTTGTTTTTTCATAATCAATCCGCGGATCACGTGTGTGCCGAACCGAAGACATTGATCCGAACGGATCACGGATCAGTGATGATCCGTTGCACCACTACTTAAACACAGTGATTTGTAAAACTCTACACACATTTTCACACCTTAGACACAGATAAGATTTGTGAGGTTAATTCCTTGTCATTACAAAGCCCCAGTTTGCCATTGACCACACTAATGAACGAATTGGATATTCACATCCACCAGATGTGGAAGCACAGATGTGCTACTTTGAAAACGCAGCACTCAGGTGTGCTATAAAAGGCAGCAGGTGAGTCTTCAACAAAAAAAGAAGGATCTAGAAGAAGAAGAAGAAGAAAAAGAGTGAGAATAAGAGGGGGAGCTAAAAGAGGACATGAAGGAGGTAGAGGAGGAGGAGAAGGAGGAAGAAGAGGATGAGGAGAAGGGGGTAGAGGATGAAGAACAAGAGAAAGAGGTATAGAATGTAGAGAATGACAAAGAAGACAAGGACCAAATTTGACTCAAGAAATCCGTGGAACACTTATTGACCATGTTACCTTGTTATCAACCATAGACTGACACTGATGGACAAAGAGATCAACAAAATCTCTAGTTGATACTATAACTGAATAGTTACAATATTGTTGTTGCTTTTACATTAGTTTTTCTTCAGAGTCAAGTATGTACTTAATGCAGTAATTGTAATTTATTTACAGATATTATTTGTATCATTGATTTCATTTTTGGTTGATTGCGCTAACTGATTATGCTAAGAAATACTGTAAGTATTGAAATAAATACTTGGAATTTTTAGTCTGCAGCATCAGTGTTGTGCAGTGCTTGGTAAGTTTATATATTTGTGTACAATCTCCCTATATCTCAAACAAATCATGAAGAATGTTGTGAGTTTGTCACTTTTTTTTTTTCATTTTCATCTTATCCCTTACATAACAATGTCTGGCCAAAAATCTAGCACATGCTATTTCCTAAAAATAGTTTTTTACAAATGTTTTTTTTATTTATCACAGCAGTGTGAAACTGGCTGCAATAGTGTCTGATCATTGAGGATTGTGTTGGTTAAATGAAAACTATTAGCATTTTCACAAATAAGTGTGTCATTTTGCAAACAATCGAGACACCCCTCGCTGCAGCCTGTAGCACGATGACGTAGCTGGATGGTCCAATACGTAGTGGATGGATGTGTGTGTTTTGGTGACGTTTACGCATGCGCAGTGCCGATCTCTGATTATAATTCGAATGCATTGGTTTTAAGTGATATGTAAGCTCAATATTGTACTGAGATGATGTTCAAACTGTGTAGTATAATACTGTTAAATAATTATAAGTAATTATTGATGAATAAGTAAGGGAAATGCTAAAATAATAACAGCATGGGGAAAATAAATCTTGTAATAATAAACTCGCATTTATGTTATACATTCAGAATTGCGAGAAAAAAGGTCAGAATTCTGACTTTATAGCACACAATTGCGACTTTATTTCACGCAATTCTGTCTTTATAACAAGCGATTAAGGCTTTATTTCATCTAATTCTGTCCTTATAACATGCGATTGAGGCTTTATTTCACCTAATTCTCTTTATAAGATGCGATTGAGGCTTTATTTCACCTAATTCTGTCTTTATGACATGCGATTGAGGCTTTATTTCAAGCAATTATGTCTTTATAACATGCGATTGAGGCTTTATTTCACCTAATTCTGTCTTTATAACATGCGATTGAGGCTTTATTTCAAGCAATATGTCTTTATGACATGCGATTGAGGCTTTATTTCAAGCAATTATGTCTTTATAACATGCGATTGAGGCTTTATTTCAAGCAATTATGTCTTTATAACATGCGATTGAGGCTTTATTTCAAGCAATTCTGACTTTATATCTCACAATTCTGAGAAATAAAGTCTGCGAAAAGTATACTCGCAATTGTAAGGAAAAAGTCGCAATTATTAAAAAAAAGGTTTTATTCTGAAAGCTCTGAAAATAAGAGCTTCGCTCGTGACCATATTTAAATGTATTCTTGGAAGATCAACGATTGTTCACCAACTCTCTAACTAGGCCTATGAATTCTTAATGTGCATGTGCCATTAGCGTTTATCACAGGATCGCGTTTAAAGTCTGTTTAGAGAGAACGGTGTCATCCCCTAATTTAATAACAAATTATCATTTCGACAGAATCAAAACTAACTAGCTGTAAAATAACATTATTCATGAACCGCTATAAAGCAAAAACAATCTGTTACATTAAATTAAAGCTGCTTTGAAACAATCTAAATTGTTAAAAGCGATAGGCTATATAAATCAAGATGACTTGACTTGACTAGTGCGCATGCGCGCGTTACAGGGTCCAACACGTATTGGACCGTCCAGCTACGTCATCGTGCTACAGACTGCAGCGAGGACCTCTTGAAACAATCTAGGAATTATGCAAATCGAGTGTGGTGTTTGGATAATTGTCATTATATTTTGAAAAAAAGAAGCCGGTTTCCAAATTGTGTATAAACAATTGAAAAAAACTGTAACACATGAGGGAAATCGTTGTGATTTTTTAAGGCTAATTGTAGTACTAAAGGATCAGACCTGTTTGCCCAGTAGTGGCAAGAAACATATGTATATAATGTTTAACCGACGCTGATGTGCGAGGGTTTCTCCCATCCCCATACAACGTCACTTCTCTATCTTTCACTGCCCTAACAAGAACGTCGGTCTCATCGGCTGTGAACGCTCCTGGCGCGCTTCTGGTAAACCCGCCGTTATAATAATAATCCGTCATGCAACATGCACACCTGTTCTTAAAGGGTATGTTGGATGGCGCCCGGATTGGTTTATTTCACGTTATTCCCAAACCACACCTATGAATAATGAAGCTACAAGAGGCATTTATCCCGCCGGGAAAATAGCAACAGCGCCGGGACCCGCCTACAAAGTTACTTGTGCTTTGCGCTTTGACACTTGCATTTCAGATCGTTAAAATAGGACCCATAGAGTCCAATGGCAAACAATTCAACAAAACTGAATCCCGTTGTCGATGTTGTTGACCAAAAAAATTAAATAAATAAATAAAAAAGCCCCAGGATGCAACTTGCAGCATCAGCTGTGCTCTTTTTGTGTGGACACTTGTGTGTCCACTTGTTAGACACATTCTAACAAGTTGCAAAAATTTAACTACAATCAATTTTAAACTGGTTTCAGGTGTGGTTTCAACTGTCCTCAGGTGTGCACACTGTCCCAACCATACACTGTAAAAAAATATGGATAACAGGTCTCCCCTTCCTTCCCCTGTAAAAAGAATAGCAAATGATTCCAGAAATTGATGGGTTTTGGTGCCCAAGTCTGCGCAGTAGTGATCCTGAGGTGGAGCTGTGGTATCAAGTTCCCAGCCATACTCCCACAGACTCAATTGCAAGCACAGCTGTCAATCATGACGTTACTGTCATGATTGAATAGAGGAAGCAAGTGCAGTTAAACTCTTTTAATGATAATGATGATGAACACACAGAGACAGTCCAGAACAGGCACAAAGTTAGTGACGCAGGGGATCCGATGGTCAGGTGCAGCGTGCAGTGGTGAAGGTGGTGAATCCAGCGACGAACAGTATCCAGAACAGCAAACAAGAACCAGAGTAGAACACGACAGAGCGAGACAGGAGACAACACACCAGGAACCACAAACAACGATCTGACAAAGGGGATGAGAAGTTGATGAGAATATATACACATGATGATAGACTGCAGCTGGTGATGATGATTGCTGATGAGCGCTGATAGAGCGGCACGCCCCCCTATCAGCGCACACACACACAACAATAACAGAAGCACGAGACGAGAAGTAGACATAGGATTTACCAACCGTGACAGTACCCCCTTCCCTAGGAACGCCTCCTGGCGTTCCCAGACTCCCTTACCTGCCGATTGTAATCATCGATAAGGGAGTGATCCAGGATGTCTCTAGCCAGTACCCAACTTCTCTCCTCCGGACCGTAACCTTCCCAGTCCACCAGGTACTGGAATCCGCGCCCCCTCCGTCTCGAGTCCAGCACACGATTGACCGAATAGGAGGGTTCCCCGTCTACGAGACGCGGCGGGGGGGGAACCGGGACTGGCGGATTAATACGAGCATAAAAGACGGGTTTAATTTTGGATACGTGAAAGACGGGATGAATCCTCCTGTACACTGGGGGAAGATTCAGACGGACTGTCACCGGACTAATGATTTTGGTGACAGCAAACGGGCCAATGAATTTCGGTGCAAGTTTATTCGAAATGGAACGGAGTGGAATGTCCTTAGTAGAATGCCACACTTTAGAACCGACGACGTATACGGGAGGTCTCCGCCGGTGGCGATTGGCTTTGACCTTGGTGCGCGCCCCCACTTGGAGTAGAGTCTCACGGGCTCTAGTCCAAGTGCGGCGACACCGCTGGACGAAGGCGTGGGCGGAGGGGACCGCGACTTCGGATTCCATACTAGGAAAGATAGGTGGCTGGTAACCTACACTACACTCAAATGGTGATAGGCCCGTGGATGACACTGGCAACGTGTTGTGGGCGTACTCCACCATAGACAACTGCTGGCTCCAGGAGGAAGGATTCTTGGACACTAAACATCGCAACGTTCTCTCCAAATCCTGGTTGGCTCGCTCAGTTTGACCATTGCTCTGGGGATGGAACCCAGACGAGAGACTGACAGTCGCCCCCAGCAGTCTACAAAACTCTCGCCAAAATTTGGACACAAATTGGGGTCCTCTGTCAGAGACCACATCCGTCGGGAGGCCATGAAGCCGAAAGACGTGGTCAATGACACTCACCGCTGTCTCCTTGGCTGAAGGTAATTTGGGCAAGGGAATAAAATGGGCCGCCTTCGAGAACCGGTCCACCACGGTCAAAACTACCGTGTGACCCTGGGAGGGTGGGAGGGCGGTGATAAAATCTAGCGCGATGTGGGACCAGGGTCTCGAAGGCACCGGCAGCGGTTGAAGCAACCCATCTGGGGGTCGATTGGAAGTCTTGCCTGTGGCAAAAACTGAACAAGCCAATACAAAATTTCGAACGTCACGAGACATGAGAGGCCACCAGAATCGTTGCTTAACCAAAAACATGGTACGACTGACTCCTGGATGACACGCCACATTGGAACAATGACCCCACTGAATGACGCTGGACCGTAAACTCTCCGGCACGAACAAACGGTTCGGTGGGCAACGACTCGGAGGCGTTACCCCTTCTGAGGCCTTCTTGACCTTCGATTCGACCTCCCATGTGAGTGTAGAGATGAATAGATTCTCTGGTAAAATGCACTCGGGAGTAGACGGGCGATCGGAACGGTCAAAAATGCGCGATAAAGAATCGGGTTTGATGTTTTTGGAACCCGGGCGGTACGAGAGTGTAAAGTCAAAACGTCCGAAAAAAAGAGCCCACCGAGCCTGCCTGGAATTGAGTCTTTTAGCAGTGCGAATGTATTCCAGATTCTTGTGGTCGGTCCAGACGATAAAAGGTACCCCCGACCCTTCTAACCAGTGGCGCCACTCCTCCAATGCTAACTTGACCGCCAACAATTCTCTGTTGCCAATGTCATAATTGCTTTCAGCGGGGGATAAACGGTGCGAAAAAAACGCGCAAGGATGCATCTTGTCGTCTGAAGGAGAGCGCTGAGATAACACCGCACCTACCCCCACCTCTGGCGCGTCGACCTCCACCACGAACTGACGTGATGGATCAGGGGTTATCAGGATGGGGGCCGAAACAAAGCGACCCTTCAGTTTGGCAAACGCAGCTTCCGCTGCGTCTGACCACCTGAACGTCGTTCTGGGGGAGGTCAAAGCAGTCAGAGGCGCGGCTAGGCGGCTGAAGTTGCGAATAAAACGCCGGTAAAAATTGGCGAACCCCAGAAACCTCAGTAGGGCCTTACGGGAATCTGGACTTGGCCAATTCACCACAGCCTTAACCTTGTCGGGATCCATGCGCACTCCGTCAACCGAGATGATGTGACCTAGAAAGGGAACAGACTGTGCATGAAAAACGCATTTCTCCGCCTTGACAAAAAGCCCATTCTCTAACAACCTCTGAAGCACTTGTCGAACGTGTTGCACATGTTCCTGGAGAGAAGAAGAAAAAATCAATTTGTCATCCAGGTAGACATATATGAATTGATCGACCATGTCTCGCAACACGTCATTGACAAGTGCCTGGAAGACCGCTGGGCTATTGGACAATCCGAAAGGCATGACCAAATATTCAAAGTGCCCCCTAGGGGTATTAAATGCAGTCTTCCATTCATCCCCCTCCCTGATGCGGACCAAATGATAAGCATTCCTTAAATCCAGTTTTGTGAAAATAGATGCTCCTTGCAACCTCTCGAAAGCTGAAGACATCAACGGCAAAGGATAAGTATTCTTCACCGTGATGTTGTTCAGCCCCCGGTAATCAATACAAGGTCGCAAAGATCCATCCTTTTTCCCCACAAAAAAGAACCCCGCCCCCGCTGGAGAAGAGGAAGGGCGGATGAATCCCGTTGCTAGAGAATCAGAAATGTATTTCTCCATGACCTCTCTCTCAGGAACCGAGAGTGAATATAATTTGCCCTTAGGCGGAGACGTACCTGGCAATAAGTCTATAGCACAGTCATAGGGACGATGCGGAGGAAGAGAATCAGCCCGAGACTTACTGAACACTTCCTTCAGATCCCGATACTCCGTGGGCACGTTTGATAAATCCACTGTTTCCTCCTGTAACACACGAGAAGAGACAGACGGACAAGCAGACACAAGACAAGACTTATGACAAAAACTGCTCCATGATTTTACTGATTTGAGTTGCCAGTCTATTTTGGGGTTGTGACGGGTGAGCCATGGGTGACCAAGAACGATGGGGGCTAAAGGAGTGTCCAGAATGTAAAAGAAAATAGTCTCTGAATGGTTGCCTGAAGTGATGAGGGTGATGTCTTCGGTGATCAATGAAATAGTGGGGAGTCTTTGGCCGTTGAGAGCGTGTACATGAATCTGGTGTGAGAGGGGTTTGAGGGGAATATGAAGTCTCTTAGCGAATGAATGGTCCATGAAATTACCTTCCGCCCCTGAGTCCAGTAGTGCTTGACCATCGTGGAAGTGAGTTGACCATCGGAGCCTTACCGGGAGGAAGGTAGATGTCGATGAGGTCTTCTCGGCAGAAATCCCACCCGACAGTAGCCTCATTCTTACTGTCGGGCTGGGCCTTTTAACGGACAATTAAACGCCAAATGTCCCGCTCCACCACAGTACAGACAAAGGCCCAGGGATCTCCGCCTCTCCTTCTCCTCCCGGGAAAGCCGGGCTCGACCCACCTGCATGGGCTCGTGATCGTGGGTAAGGCTGACCGCTCCCTCGCCTCCTGAACGCTGCCCCTCGATGCCTCCAGAGAAACGATCGTGTTGATCTCGGTTCTTGACTCGAGAAAGGCGGGCATCCACTCTTAACGCCAGCGCGATGAGGTCATTCAGCTTGGTGGGCAGGTCCAGGGCGTAGATCTCCTTTTGGATGCGGTCAGCCAACCCATGCAGGAACATGTCCCACTGCGCCTCCTCGTTCCATTTGCTCTCGGCTGCCAGTGTTCGGAACTCGATGGAAAAGTCTGATACTGATCTCTCACCCTGACGTAGTTCCGTCAACACCCTGGCAGCCTCTCTTCCTGATGCGGCCCGATCGAACACTCGCCGCATCTCGTCAGAGAGTTTCTGGAACGAGGAACAGCAGTCGTCTTGGTTCTCCCACACCGCTGCCCCCCATAGCCCCGCTCTCCCAGTCAGAAGCGTCAAGACGAACGCTACTTTGGTTGCCTCCTCGCGGAACGTCCTGGGTTGCAGGGAGAAATGCATGGTACATCTGGTCAGAAATGCTCGACAAAAATTTTCTTCACCTGCGTATGGCTCTGGAGTAGGAAGGCGAGGCTCTGACTGGGATGGGTCCGCTGGTGGTGGTGGGGGAATCAGCGGTGCGAGTGGCGCAGTGGGAATACGAAGGTGTTTAATCTGTTGGGTGAGCCCAGACACCTGCGCCACTAACGCCTGTACAGCGCGAGCTGTGTCGTTGAGGTTCTTCTCCTGCGTGTCCATCCGTTGTAGACAGCTTCCCACAAACTCGTTCAACGATCGCTGTGAGTCTTCCGCTGCTTCCATGCTTTGGTCAGATCGTTCTGTCATGATTGAATAGAGGAAGCAAGTGCAGTTAAACTCTTTTAATGATAATGATGATGAACACACAGAGACAGTCCAGAACAGGCACAAAGTTAGTGACGCAGGGGATCCGATGGTCAGGTGCAGCGTGCAGTGGTGAAGGTGGTGAATCCAGCGACGAACAGTATCCAGAACAGCAAACAAGAACCAGAGTAGAACACGACAGAGCGAGACAGGAGACAACACACCAGGAACCACAAACAACGATCTGACAAAGGGGATGAGAAGTTGATGAGAATATATACACATGATGATAGACTGCAGCTGGTGATGATGATTGCTGATGAGTGCTGATAGAGCGGCACGCCCCCCTATCAGCGCACACACACACAACAATAACAGAAGCACGAGACGAGAAGTAGACATAGGATTTACCAACCGTGACAGTTGCACCCCATTTTTATAGTGTCAAAGAACTAAATAAAACGTATTGGAAAAAACAAACGCTTGAGCATACATCAATGTGAACTATTGCACATAAAATACCATCTTTGGGGAAAAACATGTTTCTGTTTTGTAAAAAAAAAATTGTAATTGTTTTTTATTTATTTATTTATTTTATTGGCATCGCATTCAATTATGATGAAAGGGTGGGTTAATGACCTATACTGCAGCCAGCCACCAGGGATGATCAAAATTTTGTCTTCATGTTTCAGGATGTGTGCACACTTGGTCCCAAAGTCTTAAAGGGCAACAAATGGCAAGTCATCAGAGGAATGGATAGAACATCAGAGGAAAGCAAGGCATTGGGAAGTTGAAACCGAGAACATCGAACTGCTCCCTATGTCTCCCCAAGCTACGTTTCAATCATTGCTGTTACATTTTGTAAACTTGACTGCCTTCTATAGGAGGCATCTTTGTTGACATCTTTGTACGCATGCGCGAGTGGTTGTGTGGCAACAAAACAAACAGAATGGCTGGCTGTAAAGACGCAACAAGCACTTTCAAGAGAGCAGGCGAAATCCACAATAAATAAGCACTTTAATATCTGAAGACTGGAGGAGGTTTGGAGAGAAGCTCAAAATTTGTATTGGTGACAAAATCGAAGTTATTCAAAGCCCATATGTGATTTGCGATGTCAAAAAACGTTGGTTCGACTCACCCGTGTTTTGGCCACCAATCTGCTGGGGAGACATTTATTCTTATTTAATAGAAACTCCTGGACCCTTCACTCATGAAAGATTAAAGGCTTTCAAAAGTCTGAAGGCCTATGATTATTTTGTTTCTCGAAAAGTTGGGCCGATCCTTTCTGCCAAACAGAAAGCAGTGATAGTGCTAAAAGCAACATGACATCATGACTTTTGCATAAACATAGGCTACACATCACTTTCGAATCAGGTGGCGTGTTATCCATATGCATTTTGAGCTATCCGCGTGGATGCGACCTACGCCGTTAAATGTCCGAGTGATTCCACGTGAATATACACGCCGTTAAATGTCCGAGCAAAACGAAACAAAATGTAGATCTACATCTGGAGAGTGATATTTCTTTCCTAGGAGGGAAGACTCATAAATGCTATTAACTACAGTGACAGGTAGGTTTAGGGACGGGGTTAGGGTAGGCCATATATGTATACTGTATATACAGTAACTAATGTAACATTAAGTCAACGACATTCATAAACACGCTGAAAAGCGATTATGCGTGTTGGAAATACGAATTGGCTTGTTATACATAGGGGAGAGCGGGGCAAAACTTAAAGGTATAGCGGAGGATCTTTCCCACCCGCCCTCTCCAATTTCTTAAAAAAATGCACATGGACAAACACAACACTCTTGCTCCCGAGAGGGAACGTCTATTACGCCTTACACAATTATGTTGCAAATTATAAACTAACTCAAAAACATTCATAAAAAAGACAACATGTCAAATGCCCTTCCGTGTTTTATTTACTTATTATACTGATCGATTGAGTGACCGAGGACTCAAGACATGGTATGTACAACCCTGTATCACACGAAATACGTTCTGAGGAAACTATTTTGCAAATCGCAATTACGTTACATGGCAACATATAAGCAGTGCTATTACGTTGGTCCTTAACCTAATATGTCTCATTGTTGATAATACGTTATTTTTATACATAGTTGCATATGTAATGGAGAAGTAGCTTGTTGCATTTGTGTAATAATAAACACACAAGGTTTTAGAATATGAACATATGAACACACAAGGTTTTAGAATATTTCAGGGTGATACCATTTATCATTTGGTCAAAAGGCTACTTTAGACAAATTGAGATGTTTACCGTGTCTATGCGGTGCATGACTTGTGCCAGGGCTAGCATTGCTAAGTAGCTTGCATTAACTTTTACTAGTGATTTTAAATTGATTTCTCCAAATAGCATGACAAACTTTACCTGTCTAGTAGAATCTTCGCGACTGCGGCATCAGTGAGAAGCCCAACCTGTGCTTTTAGCGCACGCCAGCATGTGATATTAACCCAAAATCTCTCTGGTCTTGCTTCTATATTCTGCGGCCTTTCTCTTCTTATCATACACTTCGTATACATTTTTTTCTCTTTCGACCCTCAGCCATTTTCAAAGGAATGGCTGAAACCGCAACTCCGACAAAATACACCTGAAAGTGAAAACTACATAGGGATGAGCACGTACGATGGCCTTACGTAAACCAAACCATATCACCAGAATGATTGACACTTAGGTGGACCAATAGTATAGACTACCCACCCGGAAAAAGAAAATCATCCGCTATACCTTTAACGCATTTTGGTTTTGGCTCAATTAATTAAAAAATAATTAGGTTAGATAATTTTTTTTTTTTATCACAAGCAACATACACATCTCTGCTACAAATGAACACTTAAAGTTTTTTTTCTAGGACCTACCATTTTCGTACAGTTGGACTGAAAGTGACAGAAGTGCAAATGTTACAACTTACGCCATATGCGGAGTTAATTGTAACAGACAGAGGGGTTAGTTGTAACACTTGTGTGAAACACACATAATTCAGTACTATTTTATTTGTATAGTTTGATATTGTTTGTGCATCTGTATAGACAGATATCCATACATCCATCCCTCATCCAATCATCCTTTTGTTATGGATCAATATCATGGATAGAGACGTAGAAAAGGGCTGCACATTTTTGCAATAAATAATAATAAATAAAATTATAAATATTGTAATTGCAATTAAATTAGATTTGTGTGTGGCAGCTGCATGTACAATTATTATTATCATTGCCTCTTTACTGTTAATAATAAAAGGGTAACACTTTAAAATAATGGTCAGTAGTTAACAAGTAGCTATGCAGGAAGTAATAGGTAGTACTGCATTAACACCGAAGTTAATACTATTAACTAATATGGAAGCAATATTAACTAATCATTAAGTAATAGGTAATTTAGTACAAAGGTAGTTCCTTGGTAGGTATTTGATTGTTACTAAAGAAATATATCCTCATTGAGAACTACTTGTGAACTAAGAAATAATAACCAATTAATTACTAATCACAAGAGTAACATGTCTAAAAAGTGAACAATTGTGGGGGTTTTATACTCTTAACATGGTCATAACATTTCAGAAGCACGTGCCTCAAATGGGTTCTTTGTGGAAACCAGTTTATGAAGTTTATACATCCCCCCAAATACATTAGCTAGGTTGAGATTGTGACCACTACTCTTGCCAGGATGGACGCATGTTCTCTGTTTATTTAAAACTTAAACATAAAATAATCCTAATAAAGACAGTTTTTAAAAATAAATCTTAAATAATTAGGAAGTGATGCTGACACTCTCATGATTGGATTAGTTCACTATTATGAGCTCTATTGAATGTCAGTCACATATATCTCAGACTCCAAAAACCTATAACTTTATAGGTCTGAATATAAAGCACATGAATATAAACATTGATGTTCACTTGTCAAAAACAATTAGCATCTTTAATGAAGAAATTGGCTGCATTTATATTACGATAAGCGCAAAACCACATCTTCCAGATTACAGTGTTTGTTAGAATATTAGTGCCTCACAGAACCTGTACAATGTGTCAAATATAAAATTAAATTACTTGTATCATTTGTGAAAAACATGTTAACTCCTCAATAACTACTTAAGCATTACCTTGTCATCCCGCAGGAACTACTAGTGATGTGGCCCATTATTTTAAAGTGAAAAACATGTTAACTCCTAACTAACTACAAGCGTTACCTTGTGTAAACATTGCGGGATGACAAGGTAACGCTTGGATTAGAAAGTGAAAAACATGTTAACGCCTTACTAACTACAAGCGTTACCTTGTGTAAACATTGCGGGATGACAAGGTAACACTTGTAGTTAGTTAGGAGTTAACATGTTTTTCACTTTAAAATAATGGGCCACATCACTAGTAATTCCTGCGGGATGACAAGGTAACGCTTAAGTAGTTATTGAGGAGTTAACATGTTTTTCACAAATGATACAAGTAATTTAATTTTATATTTGACACATACTGTACAGGTTCTGTGAGGCACTAATATTCTAACAAACACTGTAATCTGGAAGATGTGGTTTTGCGCTTATCGTAACATAAATGCAGCCAATTTCTTCATTAAAGATGCTAATTGTTTTTGACAAGTGAACATCAATGTTTATATTCATGTGCTTTATATTCAGACCTATAAAGTTATAGGTCTTTGGAGTCTGAGATATATGTGACTGACATTCAATAGAGCTCATAATAGTGAACTAATCCAATCATGAGAGTGTCAGCATCACTTCCTAATTATTTAAGATTTATTTTTAAAAACTGTCTTTATTAGGATTATTTTATGTTTAAGTTTTAAATAAACAGAGAACATGCGTCCATCCTGGCAAGAGTAGTGGTCACAATCTCAACCTAGCTAATGTATTTGGGGGGGATGTATAAACTTCATAAACTGGTTTCCACAAATAACCCATTTGAGGCACATGCTTCTGAAATGTTATGACCATGTTAAGAGTATAAAACCCCCACAATTGTTCACTTTTTAGACATGTTACTTTTGTGATTAGTAATTAATTGGTTATTATTTCTCAGTTCACAAGTAGTTCTCAATGAGGATATATTTCTTTAGTAACAATCAAATACCTACCAAGGAACTACCTTTGTACTAAATTACCTATTACTTAATGATTAGTTAATATTGCTTCCATATTAGTTAATAGTATTAACTTCGGTGTTAATGCAGTACTACCTATTACTTCCTGCATAGCTACTTGTTAACTACTGACCATTATTTTAAAGTGTTACCAATAAAAGTAATATTAATACAAATGGTTTATTACATTAAAAACCATATTTTTAATAAATAAACAAGTTATCATTCATAGTACACTAAATTTTAAACATTTTAAATTCCAACATTGTTTGTAAAAGTCCAACAAAGTTAAATGTATACTCAAACCTGAAAAGTTGTGTGGCTCTGTTTTCATTTGATTATCATTGTACACTTGGCGGCTTAGTTGTAACACTGTGTTCCCTTTCGTAGTCACTTCGAGTTACGTCAGAAGTGACGGAGATTGGGGGATTTCGCATAGAAAGCCAATCCTCTTCGAGTATTAAAACACGAGCCAATGGCATGCAATGCCTTGGGGCTGCGGAAATTTGCATAGCGTACTCCGCCCTACTCCGTGAGTATAAAAGGAGGAAGTGAACGCAACCGCAGTATGTTTTCGCTTCGGAGCCAAGAGAACCTCTTCACTCCTAAAAGCTGATTCAAGACTCTTCGAGAACGAGCGTCCTCTTCAGTGTTGGTGTGACGGCGGTACCCAGCGAGATTTTGCATTGCCTACGATCTGAGCAGTGGTCTGCCAGACTTTGCACTTCTCCCTGGTAGCTTCAGCGCTAAAGAGTGAATTTCTCCTTTCTCTAAAAGTGAAAGTGAAAGAGCTGCACGCGGCACGTCTTTTTAAAGATGGTTCGCCCGTGCCCTTCTGGATGTGGTAGATTTCTGTCATCATCTGATGGTCACGAACGCTGCTTTGTATGCCTGGGCATTCAGCATGCAGCAGCGGCGTTCGTGGATGACTCATGTTCCTTCTGTGGGAGCATGACCATCTCCACACTGAGGTCGAGGCTCAATGATCTCACTAGAGTGAGAGCCCCGGTCCCCCCTACTCGATCGGCTTCCTTCACGAAAGGGGGCCCGTCGACCCGGGGACCCGGCGATCTAACGGTGACGGTGTGGGATAGAGCCCCGACGATTCCTCGGGCCACACCTCCCGCCTCAGTGCGTGAGCCAGCGAGCGCCAGCTCGATTCAGTCGGCTGTCTCTTCGGCGGCGCCGGCTGCTTCTAGCAGCGCTCCAGATGATGATGTGATGTCTATCACTGCATCACTAGGCGGGCTTGAGTCCTCGGGAGAGGAAGATGCGGCTGCGTTGCCCCCTTCGGGAGTGCCAGCGTTGCCCGTGTCAGATCCCGAGCTGACGGCCATGCTGTCTCGAGCCGCTGGGAGTATCGGGCTAGAATGGAAACCTCCATCCTGCCCCGATCTCTCGCGGATGGATAACTGGTATCTGGACAAAGCTGCCGCCGCAAGGCCACGGCCAACTCTGATACCTTTTTTCCCCGAGCTGCATGCGGAGTTATCGCGCTCTTGGGGGGCTCCTTTGTCCACTCGAGAGCGCGATCTCTCCCCCGCCTTTCCCCCCCTCGACGGTGGGGCCGCCCGTGGGTACACTGGGATGCCCCCGGTGGAGCGCTCTGTTGCGATGCAGCTGTGTCCACAGAGCGCCTCCACCCGTGGTCCTCCTAAGCACCCATCCAAAGCCTGTGGGTTCTCGTCTGCTATGGCGGCGCGAGCCTATAGAGCGGCGGGACAGGCGGCCTCCGCTTTGCATGCCATGAGCACTTTGCAGGTCTTCCAAGCGAAGGTGCTCAGAGACATGCACGAGGGCGGGACTGACTCGACGGCATTTAAAGAATTGCGGTCCGCCACTGACCTTGCTCTCCGGGCAACGAAAGTGGCCGCTCGCGCCGTCGGTCAGGTGATGGCCACTTCGGTGGTTCAGGAGCGCCATCTCTGGCTCAACCTGGCAGATACGCGGAGCGCTGAGCGGACTCGTCTGCTCGACGCTCCGCTCTCCCAGGTTGGCCTTTTCGGCGGTGCGGTCGAGGACTTCGCCCAGCAGTTCTCCACCGCTCAGAAGCAGACGGAGGCCATCAAACACATCCTGCCCCGGCGACCAGCTGCTGCCTCCACCCAGTCATCGGCGCAGGTGCCTCCCTCTGCTCGCCGCCGAGGACGCCCCCTGCGGCTCCCCTCCCTCCCGCCCGGCCCCAGCAGCAGCCTTCACCCGGGCCCCGGCGTCGAGGAGGCCGCAGGCCGGCGTCACAGCCCCCTCAGGCCGCTCGCCCCGCTAAACGCCAGGCCAAGCGAAGATCCTGACACGGGCCGCTCAGTGACGATCTCGAGTCTTTCCCAGGAGGCGGTAGCAGGCCCCCTCCTTCCCCCGGTGGAGGGCCGGGGGAGAATCTTTTGTTCTCAGCTCCCCGCTGCTCACCCACGGGTGGGCAGCACCCTGAACTGGTTAAAGAAAGACTTGACATCCTCACTGAGCTCACAGACTGGAGTGGGTGCGCTCGATGCCCCCGTGCGTCAGCCCACACACTCCTCTCTGTCTCTGAGGGCGCGGAAGGGTGCGTGTGTCGTCCCAGGGCTACACCAATCCCTTCCCCCTCTGTCGCCAGACCCCCGGCAGAACAGACCCCCGTGGAACGCTCCGCTTTCCCTGGTCCCTTCTGTCGGGGAGCGGGCTTCGACGCATCCGAGCGGGGTAACTCCTGCACGCGTGCCAGTCGACCCGCACCGCTGCCCCTCCGGGGGGACGTCTGTGGTTCGCATGACCCCGTTGGCTCATTTCCTGGAAGCCTGGCTAGCGCTTCCTGGGATATCCCGCTGGGTCATCAGAACGATCAGACTCGGCTACGCGATTCAGTTCGCACGGTCTCCTCCCCGCTTTCTCGGGAGTTTGCTCCACGATGGTCGGTGGCAATGCCCCAGTCTTGAGAGCGGAGATTGCGACCCTGCTGGCGAAGGGTGCAATCGAGACGGTCCCTCCAGCCGAGGTGAGGTCCGGGTTTTACAGCCCCTACTTCATTGTCCCCAAAAAGACCGGTGGGTTACGACCGATCCTGGACCTGCGCATTTTGAACCGTTCTCTCCATCGACTACCGTTCAAAATGCTCACGGCCAAACGCATTTTCGAATGTGTTCGGTATCAGGATTGGTTTGCAGCGATCGACCTGAAGGACGCGTACTTCCATGTGTCCATTTTACCTCGACACAGACCGTTTCTTCGGTTTGCCTTCGAGGGCCAGGCATATCAGTACGCCGTTCTCCCATTCGGGTTAGCTCTGTCCCCTCGCGTCTTCACGAAGATCGTCGAGGCAGCCCTTGTTCCCCTTCGCGAACACGGGGTTCGCATCCTGAATTATCTCGACGACTGGCTGATACTAGCACACTCTCGAGCTCAGCTTTGCGAACACAGAGACCTGGTGCTCCGGCACCTAGCCCGTCTGGGCCTTCGGGTCAACCGGGAAAAGAGCAAACTTTGCCCCGTGCAGAGGATCTCTTTTCTCGGCGTGGAGATAGACTCGGTCGCCATGTCCGCGCAGCTCACGAACGAGCGCGCGCACTCACTGCTGACTTGTCTTCGACAGTTCGAGGGCAAGAGTGCGGTTCCACTGAAACTATTTCAGAGGCTCCTGGGGCATATGGCATCCGCGGCCGCGGCAACGCCGCTCGGTTTGCTTCATATGAGACCGCTTCAGCTGTGGCTTCGCGATCGAGTCCCGAGGTGGGCATGGCATCGCGGCTCGCTCCGGGTCCCAGTGACTCCGGCATGCCGGCGAACCTTCTTCCCGTGGTCGAACCTCAGCTTCTTACGGACCGGCGTCCCTATTCAGCGAGTTTCCAGGCATCTCGTTGTCTCCACGGATGCATCTACCACGGGTTGGGGTGCCATGTGCAATGGGCATGCAGCCGCCGGTTCCTGGACAGGAGCCCAGCGCCTCATGCACATCAATTGCCTCGAGCTGTTGGCAGTACGGCTCGCCCTACACCGCTTCCGAGCGTTACTCAAGGGCCAGCATGTGCTTGTCCGCTCAGACAACACTACGGCAGTAGCGTACATCAACCACCAGGGGGGTCTACGCTCACGCCAGTTGTCGCAGCTCGCCCGCCACCTCTTGATATGGAGTCAGAAGCACCTGGTCCCTTCGTGCAGTGTACATTCCTGGAGACCGGAACTGGGCGGCCGACGAGCTGTCCCGGGTCCGTCCCCTCTCCGGCGAGTGGCGACTCCATCCCCAGTCGGTCCAGCTGATTTGGGACGAGTTCGGGGAGGCACAGATAGACCTGTTCGCCTCTCGGGACTCGTCCCACTGCGCCCAGTTTTATTCTCTGACCCGCGGCACTCTCGGCTCGGATGCGCTGGCGCACAGCTGGCCACGGGGCCCACGCAAGTATGCGTTTCCCCCAGTGAGCCTCCTTGCACGGGTGTTGTGCAAGATCAAGGAGGACGAGGAGCAGGTCTTGCTGGTAGCCCCCTACTGGCCCACCAAGACGTGGTTCTCCGATCTCATGCTCCTCGCGACAGTACCTCCTTGGCCTATTCCTCTGAGACAAGACCTACTCTCTCAGAGACGGGGCACTCTGTGGCACCCTCGTCCCGATCTTGGAGGCTGCACGTGTGGCTCCTGGACGGGACGAGGCAGGTTTGAGTTCGCTGCCACCTGCGGTGGCGGCAACCATCACTTCCGCAAGAGCGTCGTCCACGAGACACCTTTATGCGTTGAAGTGGAACCTCTTCGTCAATTGGTGCTCTTCTCGCGGAGAAGACCCCCGGAGATGTTCGATCAGTGTCGTGCTTTCCTTCCTGCAAGAAGGGTTGGAGCGCAGGCTGTCGCCCTCCACCCTTAAGGTTTACGTCGCGGCCATTGCCGCTTCTCATGAAGCAGTGGAAGGTAAGTCCTTAGGGAAGCACGACCTGGTCATCAGGTTCCTGAGGGGAGCGAGGAGGCTGCATCCGCCTCGTCCTCCCCTCGTACCCTCTTGGGACCTCTCGGTAGTTTTAAGTGCTCTGCAGAGGCATCCCTTTGAGCCTTTGCAATCGGTAGAGTTAAAGTTTCTGTCCATGAAGACAGCACTCCTGGTTGCATTGGCCTCCATCAAGAGGGTGGGGGACCTGCACGCATTCTCCGTTGACGAAGCGTGCCTGGAGTTCGGGCCGGCTTACTCTCACGTGATCCTGAGACCCCGGCCTGGATATGTGCCCAAGGTTCCCACCACTCCCTTCCGGGACCAGGTGGTGAACCTGCAAGCGCTGCCCCCGGAGGAGGCAGACCCAGCCTTGGCACTGCTCTGTCCGGTACGTGCTCTCCGCACCTATGTCGACAGAACGCAGTGTTTCAGGACCTCAGACCAGCTCTTTGTCTGTCATGGAGGGAGCCAGAAGGGAAGGGCTCTCTCAAAGCAACGGCTGTCCCACTGGATAGTGGATGCCATTGCTTTGTCTTACCAGCAGCAAGGCCTTCCGTGCCCCCTTGGTGTGACGGCCCATTCCACTCGGAGTGTAGCCTCCTCTTGGGCTTTAGCGCACGGCGCCTCGCTAACAGACATCTGCAGAGCTGCAGGCTGGGCGACACCCAACACCTTCGCCAGATTCTATAATCTGCGAATTGAGCCGGTATCCTCTCACGTACTCGTTTCGGCCAGTTCTGGATCCGCTCAGGTGTCTTCGCTTGCTCGCCACTCCACTCCCCGGACTGGATAAGTGCGATATTTCCTCAGTTCTTCCATTGAAGTCTTGAGTCCTCCAGCACCGACGATGCGGGCACCACTGCGTTGCTCTGGATGCTAGCTAGGTGCCTCCATGCGCACGGTTCCCCATGGTAACCGTCTCATGTGTATTATCCACTGTAAGCCTCTCTGAGCATGTGTCTTCCCTTGGCAAGCCATCTGCCACCCCTGGAGTTTAAATCAGTAGCCACCTGCGGTTGGTACTCCAGTGTTCCATATGCGTTCCTATGTGGCCATATGTGTATTCATAAGTCCTCGCTTCGGTAGGCAGCTGGTAGCATGTCCCCTTCGGGATATGATTCCCAGTGTACCTTGGTAATCCTGTGTCAAAGTCGGATCCCCAAAAAAAAAAAAAAAAAAAGAGGTAAGGCTCGGGGGTTCAGTCTTTCGCAGGGCACTGGAAGACAGCTTGAAGATGGCGTGATGGCACAGACCCCCAATCTCCGTCACTTCTGACGTAACTCGAAGTGACTACGAAAGGGAACGTCTCGGTTACGTATGTAACCCTCGTTCCCTGAGTAGGGAACGGAGACGTTACGTCTCCCTGCCACTTCTGCTGTATCGCTGGGTAGAGGCCGAGTTCAGTCTTGGCTCCTCAGCGAAGACATACTGCGGTTGCGTTCACTTCCTCCTTTTATACTCACGGAGTAGGGCGGAGTACGCTATGCAAATTTCCGCAGCCCCAAGGCATTGCATGCCATTGGCTCGTGTTTTAATACTCGAAGAGGATTGGCTTTCTATGCGAAATCCCCCAATCTCCGTCACTTCTGACGTAACGTCTCCGTTCCCTACTCAGGGAACGAGGGTTACATACGTAACCGAGACGTTACAACCAACCCCGCTGTGTATTACATATTTTAAACCTAGCTAACAGTCGCTAGGAATTGCTGACATGTTTCAAAACGGTGCTATGTTTGAGCCAACAAGACAGTGATTAAGGCAATATAAAGTTAGATTTGGAAGCGTATACATCCAATCCAGAAACCGAAAAAAATCTATGATGAAAAAATTAACTTTCATGATGTCAAAACACTCTTTGTCCAGTATCTTCACGAAATATAATCAAAACTTTCCGCAAATTCGCGGGAGACCGTCTTCTGGCAGCAAGAGAAAAAGAGCGGAAAGACGGCCAGTTTGATCCTGACGAACAATGTAAAAAGTCTGTGTTACATTTAACCCCGCGTTAGGTTGTGCCCCGCGCTCCCCTATGCCATTTCATAAGATCAGTCTGTAAAAGCAGAGGTTAGACCCGTCCAAGCTGTGTCACAATGTGATCCGCATCTCCCGTGGGTGATCACTGAACGGCGAAATAATCACTGCTCACTGCGACTGCAAAGCCGGGTAAGTCTTCATTGATCAGTGTTCTTATTTATTTATTTATTGAAAATCAAATGAAAAACTTTTTATCAGGCCCCCAACCAGGGCCTGAAATTAACACCCGACCACCTGCCAAATGCGGGTGAATTTTGCTATTGGCGGGTAACACTGTCAATCTACCTGCCACATTGGCAGGTAGCCAATGAGAATTGTGAGTGATTCATAGGATTTTTACATTTCAACGAAGTCCGCTATTGCGTTTGACTTTAGCTAAAATGTGGCGGCACATTACTGGGGTAAAGAGGCCAGCTGAAACAAAACAGCCAACAAAAAGATGAGGATGAGAAAAAGAAAAGTAAAGAAGACATTTTAATACAAAGTGAACAATCGGCGGCAATGGCAAGGTTCGTGAGCGGCTGATTTATGACAGCGACTGTTGTTTCGTAACGTTCATGCGATCCGAAAGAAGATGAGGCTCTTTTTCTGACTACGTGTGCGAGTATTAAACTGTTGGTGAGATGGGATGAGATAATGTAACGCGTCGCTGTTGTAGGTTAAAGTACAATGACAGTTGCACAGATGTGTGTGCGTGTGCAATGTGCATGTTGGGAGTTGGGAACCGGTGAGAAAATGTCCGGTACCCGGTAATTTTATCAATAATAACAGTATCAATTTAGTTCATATTTAACCGTTCCTGAACGCTGTAACTAAAAGCTGTTAAGAGTAAGACCTACGTGACTAAATCCGCCATCAACACAGCCGCGTGTGATTTGTTTACGAGCTGCGGTAGGTCTATCTCTTGAGTATATTATAGCCTATACTACATATGTTGTGTGTGTGTGTGTCTGTCAAAATCAAGGAATAAAAAGATTTTTTTTTTAAAATGTATGTTATTAGAGTTATTATTACTTGACAGCACTTAAATGTGTATTCTTACAAGTTAAAGAACAATATTGTGAAATTCCTGTTTTTTTTTTTTTTTTTTTGTTTTTTTTTTTACGTTTATGAGGCAAAAAAAAAATGGCTGGTAAAAAGTCTCTTTGGCAGGTGAATTTTTAAATCCACCTGCCACAGTGGCCGGTGGCCGAAAAAATTAACTTCAGGCCCTGCCCCCAACAAGCCGTACAATCGACCACACAGCATGAGTGAACCATCCTCTTCTCTAAATCCTCCTCCAAATGTGCAAAACAATCAAATTACAGGTATCTAGCGGTGTTCCCTGCCACATGATTCCCATGATGCAACAGCATTCTGCTGTGAACAAAAGTCAACATTGACCTGTCAGTTCCGACCTGGAAATTCATACTGGAATACAAAAACATGTGCGACCAGACTGACCTGTTAACTTAATTTAAATAACACAAAGCCACAATGGTATATTTTCACATTTTGAATGTATTATAATTTGTGAATTATTATTTATTAAAAACAGAAGGCCTTGTGGGTGACATCTTCCTGACCGTTGTGGATCTAGTGTGCCCAGGTGTTTTGTTTACTGCATCCTCCGCAACCAAGCACTAAAACTGGCCAGGAAAATTGGGAATTGCATCATGCAAATTACACCTATCGCTAACTTTTGGTGTTTGCACCATTACCTGTTTTGCATATTTGCTTTTAGTGAATTGGGTGAAAATCACAGACAAGGCATGAATTTCCCCAGAGAGCTATAAAAAGAAATGTACCACAATAATGACATTACAAGAAGATGCTCTTCAATTGATATAAGTGCAAAAAAAAAAAAAAAAAAAAAAAGACCACACGTAATTAGTTACTACAGCAAGGTCTACCTGAGACAATGAGTTATAGCTTGGAAAAGATTTCATATTTAACCTACATGGTCTAAAATAACAGAAAATAGTATACTGTGACTGTTTTGTCACCACTGTCTGAAGTATTTATTTCATCGTAGGGCCAATTTTGACAGTTTTTTGATCACTTTTCATCAATGTACTGGAAAAGGTGTGAGATTTTGAAACACAGTCAGTACGGCATTCCTATGACAGCTGTCGAATTAAGAACACATAGGAGTGTAGTGTTTACATTTGTTGGTTTGTATGATAGAGAGAGAGTGACCTACGTTAAAAGAGAAAGGGAGATACGTTAAAACAAAAACAAAAAAACTAATTAAACATGATATTTCATTTACAATGAGCCTATAATAGCAGAAACAAACCCTTTTAATGAAAACAAAGGTATAAATAATATAAATAAAATGTTTAATAAAAAAAATGTTGACAATACTATCAACAATCAACATTTTTGTTGACTAGTGCTTGACAAGTGCTTTACATGTCAAAAACTAAAACACAAAAACAACTCAATATACAACACTGATCAGTGTCTCAATTACATGAAATTCATGTTCTCATATCCATATATTTTGATCTAACGTAACAATCTCAATGTTTACTGGGTTTTACATGATTCTTTTGTAGTGGTAAACACCATGCGATAAACATCGTCACGTGCGTACCTTACTTCTTCTCTCCGGTGATTCCTGATGGGTTAGAGGACAATTACTCAGAGTCGCCCCCTGTCGTTTAAAAAAAATAGTACAACGGCGAGTGTGTCAAGTATAAATGCCTTGTCAGTTTGGGGAGGTGCGCGGGCAGTCAGCAGAGACTCACGCTGCAAAGCCATGCTAAAGTATAAACAAGGCTTTAGCTGTCATATATTTTAGCATAAAAGACCGAATAAACAAATTCTGCTTTGGCTTTTACTACTGACTTGGGTTAATGTCATACAATCAGACAAGACAACAATCAAACAGGACAGGAAAAAAAAATAACATATAGGGTGCACCGGGCTTTAGACACTTATGTTAGAGTAACTAACATGGAAACAATGACACCGCAACCCCCCACCCCTTGTGTTGTGCTCGAGTGATGTGCTCTTTGTTGTGACTTTGTCTCGTAAGGACAATATTCTGGGAGCAGCTGTCAGATCTTGGGCCACGGAGGTTCAGTTACAGAGTGGGTGAATGTTCCAGCAGGTCAGTTCTGAGGGGGATTTGATGGGTGGTCACATGGCGGGATTCACATCCGCGCAACACCCATAGCACTTTCTGTTCGCCTATCATTCCCGATTCTACGCCCAGCAGCCTCCAGCAGGGGCCCTGAGCTCTGCCTTTGTGCTGATGTCATTTACAGACGCTGCCTCTCAGCATGGCTAACGCTCAGCAGTGACGGGGAAATCAGACCCCATAAAGAGGGATTACTCCTCGCGGTATTGTCCATGCTATAATGCTGGAGATGGGTGTCTGTTATCTACACAACAGCCGCATTTCACCCTGACAGGGACGCCTGGACTCCTTTCATTGTTTTAGCCATTAAGCGAAACACGCCCTTAGATGAGAATGCTAACAGCAGCATATCCAAACAGGGGGTGCCCCCTTGAGCTACAATGGCTGATCCGATGTTGGTGCTATGACACCCACTGATATCTCGACACTACTGTATCATGGTTTAGCTAAGCTGAAGTGACTTTTTTAGTGGCTGGTAAATGGAAATTCAATAATCATTGATTTAACCCTCCAATCGAGTCTAAACGTCCAATTAAAACACTATTATGATTAGACAATACTAATTATGATTGTTTATTCAAGTGTTTTGACATTACAAGCCTTGTGCCTGATGTAAAACGACTGTTGATGTGAAAATTTCAACAAATATACTTTCTAATTATTAGTTGTTTCCATATTATTAGTTGTTACTATATTAAATCATAGTAAAATAGTTGACATGACTGTGACTTATGGGAAAAAACATTACAAAACATTAGATGGTAACATTTTACATTTTAAGATCCCATTAGTCAAGTCAAGTCAAGTCAACTTTATTGTCAATCAAACCATGCAACTGTTACGCAACACACTGAAATTGCGTTTCTCCTATACTCCGATGTGCAATATTACTCCAATGTAACAAAATTTAACACCTACTAAACATAGACTAAACATACAGCAAGACATGGGACACAACTAAACAAGTGCAAATACAACAGACAGGCAGATCCACATAGCATATGGCCTATTGTGAGCATACAGTTCCAGACTATCACAGAGTTTTAAAATATAGTCGGGTAAAGGTATTTCATTGTCGCACAATATAAGGTGCAATATGGCAAAGTGCAAGTAGCAGCATGAAGATACATAAATACTTTAAACTTGCTACATTCTTGTGCAAAGGGATATTGGCATATGTGCATATGAGTATTTTGCAGACATTTGAGTATGCCTTTTCCACAGTTCACGGAACTTGTTTGTGTGTACTGTGGAAAAGGCATGTTTACATTAACTGACAATGAGTAATACATTATTACAGTAATACAGTCACAGTTGCTAATAAAATGCAACCAAAGTTCATGTTTGCTCAGGTCAGGTCCAATAAATAATACAGATACAACTTGTGATTTGAATTATGTATAAGTAAATGTTAAAATACACTAAGATGATTTCTAACTGCTTTAGAAATATTTTTTTTTTCATTGCAGTTCATGTTAATTAAATATGTTAACTAAAGTTACCAAATGAAACCTTGCAGTAAACTTAAGTGGCTCAATCAGATCAAACAAGATACTTGCTTGTGTTTGAGGAGTTCACTGCATGAAATTAGGTTGTCATTACTTTTTTTTAATAATAAACTGTCACTTATTTTTTTTTATAAATATATAAAGCCAAAATAGCCTAACCTCTATTTGCTAACCTCTATTTATTGCTTCTTTTTTTATTTTCTAAACACAGCAAGGAGAATGGGAACAGGCCAAAAAGTGTATATTTAAGTTACATTTCTGATAATGTATATTAAAAGTTTAGAGAGCACACGTCACTCCTCTCCTCACAAAATTGCACTGGTTGCCCATTGCCAATCGCATTAAATTCAAGTCACTGACTTTGCCTACAGAACAACCACTGCTACATTTTACCTAAACCTATTACTTCAGACTTACGTGCCATCCAGAAACTTGCGCTCTGCAAGCGTATTTTGTCTTGTGGTGCCTTCTCAAAGAGGCACAAAATCTCTTTCTCTGACCTTTTCCATGATTGTTCCCTGCTAGTGGAATGATCTGCCCAAATCAACCAGAGCTGCTGAGTCAGTAGCCACTTTCAAGAAACAGCTGAAGACATATTTTTCTCGGCAGCAATTGATCCAGTAACAGTAACACTTTCTCTTCTATTCTAGAAGATTTTTTAAAAACAACAAAAACAACAACAACAACAAAAAAATGCATAGACTGCATTAGATTAAACTGAGATGAGTCATAGCACTTGCATATTGTTGTCCTACTGTTCGTTTAACTGCTTCTATTGTTCTCATTTGTTGCTTTTGATAAAAGCATCTGCTAAATGAATACATTTAAATGTAAATGTAATATTAGCTATTTATTGTTAAAAATACACATGTAAATCCGGGCCACAAATGGTACCAGTTTTTCACTATTATTCTACATCTATTTGTACAATTATTCGATATGTGCATCTTGGGAAAGTTGCTATCGGCACCCTCAAGGTTCCCATGGTGATGGGATGTCAGTGAGTGTTAGTAAAATCTTGAACCTGAAAAAGTGTGTGGCGCTATATATGTTACTTTCCCTTGGTGACTATTTAAAAGAATTGCACAGCTGACATTACTTGTTTTAGAAGACGCACATGTAATTCTTGGACCTCCTGTATTGTGTGAATTGTATCATTGCAAGTGTTTAGTGCTTCACAGGTGAGAGATTCACAGTGGGACATGTTCGGGGGGTGGGTGGGTGGGTGGTAGTTATGGATTTGTTATAAATCACTAACTGGAACAGGCAATCTTGTCTGTATTGATGATATTACTAATGGACTGCAGGCAGCATGAGATGATTTCTGGGGGGAAAAGATCATATCTGATCAGATCAAACAAGATACGTTTGCAGTAGAGTGACAGTATATGTACTGTGTGCTAAGTTCCTTATCTGTTAGTCACTTCAAAGTCGTCGATGTACTGACACTAGGGGTTGCAGTTGGGTGCCCCAAACACCCCAAAACTGATACTGCTCCACTTATTCAGATATATTATTCTGAGTTGATAAGACATGTCCGTGATTCTCTCTCCATTCACCTTTGCCAAGAAGCTTCGTTGTATTCCTGTACGGTGCATTTCAGCTATTATCTCTCACACACACAGTTAAGTGCAAGAGAGTTCCCCTGAGCACTTCAATGTGCAGATACATTTGCAAAAGAGAATATTCTCTAGAAGGACGATTTTTCCACAAAAGATTTTCTCTAAAAGACCAAACACCGAAGATTTGGCCATGGCCTTTGGGTTTAGTAGCTGAGTCTGATTTTGATGAAGAGTTGGCAGCCATGCTTGCCTGAGCCTTAGACATTGGGTTGGAATGGAATCCTCCCTCTGTAATGAATGTTCGCAGTTGGATAATTGGTATCTGGGCTCATAACCCTGCCCAGCCCCAGTGCCTTCTACAGGGTAGTGCATGAAGAGCTGACGATATCATGGAAGGCACCTTTTACTGCCAGGTTCCACTTTGCAAGATCTTCCACCCTCACTGCCCTCAACTGTGTATTAGCAGGGGGCACGTGAAGATTCCACAAGTCGAGTGTGTGATTAAAGTGCCATTGTGCTCTGTGGCCACATGACGGAATTGTCCTAGACTGCCGTCCAGGGTCTGTAAGTTTACATTTATTCATTTAGCTGACGCTTTTCTTGGCCTAAAAGATCTGCACATGGGTAGTTGTGAGCCAGGATTGATGCAGAAACTGGCTTTGCAACCAAACTCGTTCTACAAGTGATGAAGGTCACAACGTGGGCTCTTGGCCAGGAGATGTCCACCATGGTGGTCCATGAATAACATCTCTGACTCAACCTCGCTGAGATTCAATGGCCTCTCCAAGGTTCAAAGGCATCCTCTTTACCTCTATGGCAGGAAAGATGCCCCTGTTCTGTGTGCGGTGCTATTGGCGAAGGATGCAGAAGAGTAGAGTTCTTCACGGGTCCACTTGGATCCGAAAACCTGAAGTCCGACCCAAGACCCAAGTGGGTTCGGGTCCAAAACTCCAACGAGTGTATCGGACACGGGTCGGGTTCGGTATTAGTGGCCTCGGGTCTCGGGTAACTTAAAATAAACATGCCTTTTTCCAAATGGACCCGAGAAGACCCAAATTATTTTTAACAATGTTGGGCATTTAACAAAATTGCAGTGTTTAAAACAACTCTATGACCGTTCTCTGACTTTTTTTTAAGTGAGAGAGCGAATCCGCTCTTTTACGTGCAATGGGCTATAAGCATAAGCACGGTTGCCAAGAAGAACTAGTGCGCCATCATGTGGATGGATATTTGACTACATGCAAGTATTATTATTTAAGTAAGTCGTTTAGTCAGGCCTGTCAATCAATTTTAAAAATACGCGACATTGTCAGACAAGCATGGAGACGATAACAGATATTGCGAAAAAGTTGAGGGAAAACGAATATGTAGAACAGAAACATCCAGGGTCGTCATCGGTATGGGCAACTTTTGTGATCATTGTTGATAAGGAAGGAAAAAAGACTGGAGCAGCAGTTAAATGCGCTGACTGCAATACCATATTAAGATTTGATTCAGAACGTCCAATTTAACCTGCTATTGCGGTTCTAATGCCCTGTTTTTAATCGAATTTTATCTAAACAACTTTTTAAAAATGGGATTTTAGTCTAACACATAACACAATTTTAGTAAAAGTCAATGACTGGGAGAATTTTATTGAAAATCTGTTATAGGCTACATTTTAAAAACAGCCATCGGTAAATTTTACCCTGTGGTGGTTCTAATCATTGTATGGTCCGGTACAGCACATTTCTCACAAGATGGTGCCTGGGTCAGTGCTGAACTGAACTTGTTCAAATGCAAGACACTGGTACCTCTAAATATTACAGAGGATCCTGGAGCATACGGCATCCTTAGCAAAGGTAACGCCACTAGGGTTGATGCACTTCAGCACCGCGTACATGTTTGAGTCCTGAGATGGGTATGGTGCTGTGGCGGACATCATGTGACCACCATGTCAATCTGTTGCCACACTTTCAGCCTTGGATGGATCTTGTATTTCTATGACACAGCAACTTGTGCCTATAAGCCGCTAATGTACTGCAAATGCGAGAGTCTAGCAGAAATTATATATACATTATATATACATCTATATACATAGATTTACAGTTTTATCATACTTCATCAATAGTGGTTCAATTCCGCGATTTAGTATGATTGCATTCATATTAGCAGCGAACTAGTACTGGAGATAATCATGAACTGTACCCCAGACCACCTTTTTTATGCAGACTCAGGTACAGTTTGCGGGTGCATATCAGAGTATGCAAAACAGAGTTCACATCATCTAAACGAACTAGTGTGAAAGCACCCTAAATATTTATACATATTAGTTAAAGACACTTAATAAAAAATGGGTAAAAAAATTAAACATTCTTCTCTTTATTAAACAGAATAAAATACTCCAAAAATTCTCAAAATTACAGAAACAGAACAACAAAGAAAGAAAGTTTATTTAAGCAATTTTGAGCATGAACATGGTTGTTGGTGCCAGACGGGCCAGTCTGAGTATTTCACAATCTACTCAGTTACTAGGATTTTCACACACAACCATTTCTAGGGTTTACAAAGAATGGTGTGAAAAGGGAAAAACCTCCAGTATGCGGCAGTCCTGTGGCCGAAAATGCCTTGATGCTAGAGGTCAGAGGAGAATGGGCCGTCTGATTCAAGCTGATAGAAGAACAACTTTGACTGAAATAACCACTCGTTACAACCCAGGTGTCATGATTCCTGTCTTGTGTTTTCCTTGTCTTGTGTGGACTTTAGTTATTTCCTGTTTTGTGCCATGTTTTGTAGCCCTTCTTGTTGATGAGTCTCTCCAGGTGTTTCTAATTAGCCCCACCCTCTTGATATCTTGTTTAGTTTGTTTGTCTGTGTATTTAAACCGCTTTGCTTCAGTTGTTGGTTGTCGGTTTTGTTGCCTGTAGCATGAGTTCTTTGTTCTGAATTCCTGTTCTGAGTTTTTTTTGTTTACCCAGGATTACCTTTTTCTTTGATTATTACTATTAAAATAGTGCTTGCATTTGGATTCGCTTTCTGTCAACAACACGCACAATCTTGAGGCGGATGGGCTACAACTGCAGAAGACCCCACCCGGTACCACTCATTTCCACTACAAATAGGAAAAAGAGGCTACAATTTGCAAGAGCTCACCAAAATTGGACAGTTGAAGACTGGAAAAAATGTTGTGGGGTTTGATGAGTCTTGATATCTGTTGAGACATTCAGATGGTCGAGTCAGAATTTGGCATAAACAGAATGGATCATGGATCCAAACATGTCTCCATCATGCCTTGTTACTAGAGGTCTTCACGGGTCCAAAAATTCATGCCCGAACCGGTAGAAACCCGTAATGTGCTACACTGAACAGACCCGGACCCGTCGTTCATTTCAAAAGTTGGACCCGGACCCGTGCAGTCCCGAGAAATGCCATAAATGTACTGCCCGGACCCGACACGAGTTGCGAAAAATAAAACTTTTTGTCTTACCTAATTTTAGTAGCCGTTTTCTCACTTCCTTGTAACGTTACCTGACTGACTGTGATGCATTACAATCCACCGACAAGAAAGTTCTGTCCTTGTTATTTCTCTCGTTATTCCAAGCTTTATCCATTCATTATTTCAGGTTTAAAAGTCCACTTGATGTCACGGTGATGGATGACAAATGCAACCTTGCACATGTACATTCTGACTCGAGTTAACTCGCATAATAACTTTAACTGTTTGCCCGTTTTGAACTATAATAACGATTGCTTGTTGCTTGCTTGATCATATCTGTGCTCTCTGCTCTTCATTGAGTCTGAATCTGACCACCAAAACTTTAAGATTAAACAAGACGGTTCATTTATATTATTATAAAAATTGGAGAAAATGTAAAGCGCGGTTTGGCGGAAGCTCTGCTCTGATTGCCATAGAAACATGACACGCGCTTGAGATTGCACTCCGATCGCACGGGTATTACACACAATGTTAAACAGACCCGGGACCCGTAGTAATAGATTCGGATTCGACCCGGACCCGGCTGATCATTTAAAATGTAGACCCGAACCCGTACGGGTCCCGGATCGGGTCCCGGGCCAACGGGTCTCGGGTGCACTATGTAGACCTCTACTTGTTACCACTGTGCATCCTCTGATGGCTACTTCCAGCAGGATAATGCACCATGTCACAAAACTTGAATCATTTCAAATTGGTTTCTTAAACATGACATTGAGTTCACTGTACTAAAATGGCCCCCACAGTCACCAGATCTCAACCTAATAGAGGATCTTTGGGATGTGGTGGAACGGGAGCTTTGTGTCTTGGATGTCCCACAAATCTCCATCAACTGCAAGATGCTATCCTATCAATATGGACCAACATTTCTAAAGAATGCTTTCAGCACCTTGTTGAATCAATGCCATGTAGAATTAAGGCAGTTCTGAAGGCGAAAGGGGGTCAAAACACAGTATTAATATTGTGTTTCTAAAGCTAAAATCGATGCTGCGCTGCTCAGCGCAGTGGGAAAGTCTTTAATCATGACCAGCTGTGAATGTTGTGTGTAACACGTCGATAGAATTGTCAATAAATAGGTTATATAGATAATATAGCCTATATGTAATATAGATAATATAGCCAATGACGTCATCGGCGCGCACCTGCAACACGAGGCTCTAAATAGATGAGCCGCAGGTGCATCGTCAGGTCTTTTGTCTTCAGACCATTCTGTGCATGTGTGAATGCAAACACTCTCTCTGTAATGGAAACCAACTGAGGGACACTGGGCTTTCGCCTGCTATTATTGAGACGATTCTGAGTGCTAGGGCTTCCTCCACTAGACAAAGTTATGCCAGTAAAGGGGTGTTTTTGAAAGGTGGTGTGTTGTACACAATGTAGATCCAGTCAACTGCCAGGTTGCTTCAGTTCTGGACTTCATGCAAGAGAACTTATCATCAGGCACATGCCCTGCCACTCTTAAGGTTTATATGGCCGCTCTGGACGGGGCGCCGTTCGGGAGACACCCTCTGCTCTCTCGCCTCCTTCGTGGGGCCAGGCGACTGAGGCCTCCAGTAAAAAACAGGATCCCTTTATGGGATCTAGCTAGTCCTTGTGGGTCTGGCTGAAACCCCATTTGAACCTATAGAATCAGCGTCTGATAAACTTCTGACTCTAAAGATGTTTTTTCCAATGGCAAAAACTTCCTTGAAGAGAATTGGGGATATGCAGGCTCTGTCTATCTCTCCATCCTGCTTAGATTTTGCCCCAGGAGCGGTGAAAGTGATTCTGCATCCTCATCCTGATTACCTGCCTAAGGTTCCATTTTCGGCTGTACATCTGGTCAGGAATGTAGAAGCCTTCTGTCCTCCACCATTTACAATGGCGGAGCAGGAGAAATCTCATAGACTGTGTCCAGTCCGTGCTCTTCAGGCTTACATCCACTGCACTAGCCAGTGGGGTAAGTCAGAGCAACTATTCGTCTGTTATAGAGGTAGTAACAGAGGAGCAACTGCCACCAAGCAGACCATTTCTCATTGGGTCAGGGATGCTATTGCTCTTGCTTATGAGGCGCGCAGTCAAGTTTCGCCTATAGGTCTTAGAGCTCACTCCACCAGGGGGGTCGCCTCGTCTAGTGCTTTGGCGAGGGGTGTCCCCTCACAACAGGTTTGTACGGCAGGTTGGTCCTCTCCGCACACATTCATAAGATTTTATGGTTTGGATGTTAATGCCACTCCGGGCTCTCATGTCCTTGAGTCATCATCACAGACTTGTGTCTGAGGCCTTCTTGCGTTCTTGTGAGCACATGTACAACCGTGGGGGTCCAGAGATGTTCAAGCGCGGCGGCATGGGTATTCTCGTTCCCAATGCACTGAGCAGCGCAGCATCGATTGTAGCTTTCGAAAGGGAACGATCTTGGTTACTGTAACCTTGTTCCCTGAGAAAGCGTAACGAGATGCTGCACTACTTTGCCGTGCTGATGATGTCCCAGGACTGCTCTTCAGACAAAATATCCTGACGATACACCTGCGGCTCATCTGTTTATAGCCTTGTTTTGCAGGTGCTCGCCGATGGCGTCATCAACCTAGGCTATATTACCTCCGGGTTAATTCTATCGACGTGTTACACACAATATTCACAGCTGGTCACGATTGAAGACGTTCCCAATGCGCTGAGCAGTGCAGCATCTCGTTCCGCTTTCTCAGGGAACAAGGTTACAGTGAAGTAACTGTTGCGATTGTTCCTAATAATCCTTTAGGTGAGTGTAGGTGAGGAAATTGGTTAAACAAAGGTGTGACAAATGAGGGTAATTCAAATGCATTGGTAACAGAAGAACAGAACGCAAAGAAACTCTGAAAAGAGTGTGAAACTAACAGGAAAGCAACTCAAACAATGAATAACCATGGCAACAAACAGAGAAATCAAACAAGCGGGACAACTAGAACAAAGGGAATTTGCACAAAAACACAAAACAAAACATAACCTTGAATTTTATATATTGATCTTCAAATTATTGATCTTCACTAATCTTGATTAGTTCTGTTATAGAACATTAATACACAGGATTTATTTATTTGCCTGTTTATTTTTTTGGTGTTTTTATTTGTTTGTGTTTGCAGGCCATCCCTATTTTACCACAAGGCATAACTTGTCTAGTTAATTGTAAGGAATCTGGAAATTTGTCATTCCAATGCAAGTATATATATATATTATATATATACATGACACATGATACACAAACACACACGCACACACACACACACACACACACACACACACACACACACACACACACACACACACACACGCACACACACACACACACACACACACATGTGACTGAATTAGTTATAAAGAGTTTTCATTTTAGGTGGACTATTATTATAGGTGGACCTTAAAATTTCATTATTCTGTTTGCACACTTGTACTCCAAAGACTATAACCACCATCTCATCTCTCTCTCACTATCTCTCTTATTTTATCACCTTCCCTCATACAAAAGAGTTTCCCCATAAACACTTCTTCTCTGTCATTTTATCCCCACACGATCCTGGCCACTTCTGGCATGCTCTTTTTTAAGCTAATGATGAAATAAGCAAGCGTAATTAAAAAACATATTGAAAATCATCCCAATGTTTCTCTAGGTGACAATGAGAGAGGTGAAGTTATTATACTCTTTCCCTCCTGCAGTGAAGGGGGAAAGGTATGGACACTTAAAACCAGCAAGACACGCCATATTTGTTGTTCTTCTGTTGTTTTTTTAATTCGCCTACGTCTGATTTATTATCCACTGTAGGTGGGGAGCGTTTTTCTCTGTCAGAGCCTGTTGGTCGGCTGTTCTAGTTCTTTATTGCATTCTCGCGATCATGAGTTCATGAGATTTCGCTCTAGCTTCCCAGACTGTGGCGGGTCTCATGTGTTTCCGCAATTCTTTTTCCGTTATTTTATTGCAGCTCTGTTTAAGTGGAATTAATGCAAGCTTCTCAAATCACCTTGTCAGTGGTCTCCACAGACCAGACCCATGTTATGAAAAAAGTTTATGCCACTATTAACACTTAAAAGACTTTGTAGAGTTAAAGGGATAGTACATACACACACACACACACACACACACATATACTGTATATATATATATATATATATATATATATATATATAATTTTCACACAAAAAAACAACAAAACAAAACAAAAAAAACAGGATATGAGTGATTTGAACTTATTGAAATTTGAAAGTTAATGAAAGAAAGTTCTTTGGCTTTAAAGAACTTTTCTAAGTATGGATTTATAAATGCCTAAAAGTGGAGAAAGTGTAAAGTGGTCGATTTGACCCAGACTGATAACATGAATTTATATTTCAAATAAATGGTGTTCCTCAAATCATATTAGAAGGATTTATTAAAAACCATAACACTGCAGAAAGGATTAATGTATGTACTGTACAGGAAACAGAAAACAATGTTTTTAAATTGTAAGTTTTACAATATTTCTGTATTTCAATATTTCACAATATTTTTTTTCAAAAAAAAAAAAAAAAGACAAACCAAGCTATTTAACAGTAGTGTACACTCTCATAAAAATGATGTTAAAAAAAAAAAAAAAGCTGTCACTGGGACTCTATCAGTACCCTTTTAAGGTATTTAAACGCACCATTTAGGCAACACATTCTCATCCCAAGGCATCATCTAACTGACACTTTTGACCATGCTTCAACATCCGACGCTTTAGGCAACCTTTAGAGTCAGTTAGATAACGCTATCCTAGGGCGTCATGATGCTTTACCTTTACCGTCAGTTAGATGACGTGGGTAGGTTTAAGTCTGGGGTAGGGTTAGGGTTAGACCACTAGGATAGCGTCCTCTAACTGGCGCTAAAGGGTGCCTAAAGCGTCGGATGTTGACGCATGGTCAAAAGCGTCAGTTAGATGACGCCTTGGAATGAGAACGGGCTGATTTACGGGGTAAATAAGATACAAAGATGTTCTTTTTAAAAGGGTATACCATCCCAGTGATAGCTTTTGTAACTTTTTTCAGCGAGTGTACGAATGGTTTAATTGGATAGTGGGTTGTGATTTCTAATATGGTCGACATTTAATTGATTTAATCCAAATGACTGCTATATACTGTGCACAGGAATTTTTATCTATATTTCTGATTGTTATTCCCACAGAGTGAGAGTTGACTCAATCTGCACAATACAACAGAGTTTGACTGTGTTGCTTTTCAATTTCCAGGCAGGTTGTGCATGTCAGAGTGCTCATAAAAGCACATCTTCACTTGGGCCCTGAAAGCACTCGTACTCCACCAGTGGAAATCAACTCAGTGTCTTTGCAATTAGCCACAATCTATCTGATGAAGGGACACGTGCTGTGAATAGGAGGAGTAGTGTATTTTAGATCTTGTCGTGCTAATTAGGTTCCTCAGCCCTTAATGGCCATTTTGATAGATGAGAACTGAGCCGTCCTACACCTTGAATGTCAGTATGGCAGCTGAAGTCAAGCTTTTATCTGAATTAGTGTAACAGTAGTGGCTACAGGCACATCTAGACCTTCATTAGCAAGCCGACATACAAATATTCTCAATTAGCCTGGAAAGAGGACCAGACAGACATGCCTAGTGAAAAAGGCCAACATAAGAAGTTTGCGCTAAGGCCCTAGGGCCGATATTACGCTGGTGTAATTACGTTCATTTTTTTTTTTTTTTTGTTAATCAAGTTTCTTTTTTGTCATCAAATTTGTTTGCAGTTTTTCAGGCTTTTACCATAGTTTATTTATTTTGCATGTATGTATGTATGTATTTCGAGAATTATCTTTTAATTCCAAAGAACTCCAAATCTTTATGTGCTGACACAATTGCTGGTGGAAATGAGGCTTCACTTATTTAAGTGCTTTATTTAATTAAGCTGCCATTTAGAGTGGTTGATTGTCCACATTATGCAGTAGTCATTCACTATAAAGGCTTTTAACAGTCTTTGTTTATTGTGTCCCTTATTACTAAACATAACAAGGTGTAAGATCATATTAGAGCATAATAGCGCTATAACAGCACCACTAAGGACCACTGAGATACGCTAATGTTTAAAAGCACAAATTAAAGTATATAATTTAATATAATAAAGTGGAGTTTTACTAGTCTTCTGTGGTTTATTGTTAGGTTAAATGTGTTATATTAATATTTTACACTGGGAAAAAAAAATGTGTGAAATTATATTCCAGGTAATTATCTGCATTACATTCACAATAATTCCACAGTAGGACTAACTGCATTCTTGCAAATTTATTGTCAAATGTACAACACAATACTGTATTTCTACAGTGGATGCGTACTATGCATAATGTACCCAGCATGCAGTGTGGCATAAATAGGTTATGCTGTGGAGTGTTGGTGTTATATGTGCTGCTGAATTTAATTTTTGGTTCACTTTTAGCAGTTTGTGTTGTTTGTTTATTTTGTAAAGTTCAGGGTGTATATTTTTTATTACTATTATTTGTTGAGTGTCACAACTTAATATATAAAATGTTATAAAATGTTTAAAAATAAAAATAAATAAAATAAAATGTTTTTTTTATGTAAAGCATTGATGTCTTGCGCATCATTAGGTGATGGAGGAAAAACAATCTAGTGTTGCAAGATGATGTCACACCTTAGATAAATCTCTGTAGCTGCTTTATTATCGTGAATTATCAATTTACAAACATTTGTGAATTTGAAGTAGGACACTGGTAAATCTTAATTCTGAAATAATGACAATATTAATAACAATAAATCAGAATAGAATATAAAATAATTACTAAACAATATCATTTATTACCGCGGCATGGTTAAAGACAACTTTATAATGTGAATCCAAAATCAAACAAGAGCAGTAAATGACTTTGATTTCAGCATCATTTGGCTGTTGATTCATTCGTAAGAAAATAAACCAGCATGCATTCATTTCACTGTCAATTTTTGACTAGGGTATTTATTTATTTTATTTTTTTGTAAAATAATACCCTTTAATCCTGTATATTCTTGACAATTTATTAAAGTGCATGAATAGCTTGGAATCCATCAAAGCTCATTTATAATATCATTTGCAGCAATTTATATCAAGAGAAATGTCACATTGCCTTGGTTGTATTGTAAGTTCTATATACAGAGGTTGCAATTACTGTAGCAATTTGTACTGTAGCTTTGCACTTACATTGCACCTTATTCATTCATAGATTCATTTGTTTGTTTGTTTTTTCGTTCATTTAGTCTAGGAACTTTAATGCAATTTACAAGGATATGAAGATTTTTTCAATACAAATCTAAATAATGCATATATTTAAATTGCTTCCCTAATGTCTACTCCAATTTAAAAAAGAGTTCTGTTAATTGAAAATGATCTGGCAATAATTAGCAGTACTCCACTGTCTCTGCTCAGTTGCTTTGGTCGATGTTAGCCAGGAAACTGCCCGCTAAAAAATGCTGTTATAGCAATTGACCAACAAAATACAGAATCTTGCAGTGAAAAATAAAATAAATAAAGCTTTGACTCTTAGGAGCTGCAATTGCTGTAATATTGGAACAGAGTGGCAAGGTCGTAGCACAACAAATGTATAGTATGTGTGTACTGTATAAGTGTAACTCTTGGGTGCACTTTGCACTGCCAGCAAAGGTATTTCTGCCCTCCTCCCCCTGTCCTTCTGCAAATGAGAAAGAGATGTAGTCACTCCCCAACTGTGAGTGAGCGACTACAGAAATGAGAAATACTCCCAGTCGCCTCTCAGAGACGGACACAGCAGGCCACATGACATCACTTAATGAAAATGCATCGCCTGCCACAAAACAGAACAATTCAGTCACTGTTAGTTCCCCTGGAAAAAATTGTAGTACTTGAAAGCTTTCTTTTTTGATTAACACAAGTGTGTTTGTTTGTTTGTTATTCATTTTAATAGCAAGCAGTTTTTTTATATTATATTTTTATTAATATACAGCTTTATATTAATCTAAAATACTTTAACAAAATTCATACCAATTTCATATTATAAAAGTAAATGCAAAGAAACAAAGTAAACCAATCAACCAAAAGAGATTATTTATTTATCATATGTAAGATAACTAAAGACACCAATGTTGAAAATTGAAATTGTGTGCATTTTTTCAATATTTAAATATAATCTCCTATCTCAGTTTAATATGGAATTAAGACATTCCCCTAAAAAGGGCTCTGAAGCACTATTGAAAACAGCCTGACCAGCCAGTAAAAAAAACAACATTCCCTCGACCAATGGCACAAGTTTAGGGTGGGACTATTGGCGAGTAGGAGGAGTGTTCAAGAAATACATGTGAAAACTATTCAAATATATTTGGCGCAAATCTTTTACATTTCACCTGTAATGATAATTTTTGCAACACAGTTCTTGAGGAAAATGTATTGTATATATGTGATACTGCGGATTTTACAGTGCTCATGTTACACACATTACATGTTAATTGATTATACTAAGAATGATGTGTAATTTCAACACAAAGTACATGTTAAGTAGAATTATTAAATACATGAAACAGTGTAATGATTTGTTACCAAAATGTATAAAATCCACAAATATGATTTGCATATATATAATATGTAAATCAGGGCTATTTTAATATCATTGGGATACAATTATATTTTATTTATATTTTAACAATTCAACAATTATTATTTTTATATTTTTTCCATCATTTTAACTTTAATCAAAGTTTTTACTTTTACTTTTTATGTCTGTATATTTGTATTATTGCTTTGATTCAGATTTTTTGTTTTGTTTATTAGTTAAATAATTGATTAATTATTAATTAATTAATAATATAAATTAAATGAAAAATGTTAATTGGGAAGTAGATGAAAATGTTTTGTTTTGTTTTATCTCAGATAATGTTTATTTTATTTTAAGTAACATTTGTGTTGTTTTAGTTTAATAACCCTGATGCAAATTTGCAGAAACTGTTAAATCAATGAAATTTGTAAACACTAGACTAGATTCTCTCTTAATTTTATGCTTGCATATTGATTGACTGTCACAATGTAAACTGCAAATGTTTCTATTTTAATGTGAAAGGTGATCATTTTTAAGATTATCTTATTACCATTCCCTTTGTTTTTAGGGAGGCCTGCTTAACAATGTTATTAATGGGATGTCAGTTGCCGTATTTGTGTGTGACCCTGAAGTGCATGCTGTTCAGACAGAATACTAAATTTTCTGTTCTGACATCCTTCAAACTCCCACGCGCTGCTAATACTCATCCAAACACCTCCCCCTTTCTTTAAAAATTCTTGTATTTTTATTTTCCATCTATTTGATTTTGCAATGTGACTTATAACAGCAGCTCTACATAAACATACATTCCAAACATTTTTCTCTAACATTTTTCTCTCTCTGTGTGTGTGTGTGTGTGTGTGTGTGTGTGTGTGTGTGTGTGTGTGTGTGTGTGTGTGTGTGTGTGTGTGTGTGTGTGTGTGTGTGTGTGTGTGTGAATGTGAATGTGAATGTGAATGTGTGTGTCATGAGCTGACAGAGGGGTGTAACCTGATCCTCGAGGTGCTCTTTCTGTGTGTAAATGAAAGCGGGAAGATTTTCAACTCAACTAATTCAACTCAAACCATCATTCTGTTTGGTATGTGCCAGGTTGTTTCCTCTCATAAGAACTGCAAGGTCACAGCAATTTCCCAAAGTCAGACTGAGGTCAACAATACTCTACCCTCTTATATCATTTTCAGATAGTAAGAAAAACAGGGACTGTCTGTTGGGAAATTGTAGGCAAAGGGATATATGAAAAACAATCAGAATGCATTATATAGAAATTCTTCTTCTTTTTTTAGAACTGAAATAGTTGTTGTTTACTGTTTAAATTTTATTCTGATTGGATGAGCCACTTTGAAGCTGTTGTAAAATCGGTCACTTTAAATAAGGTGTCTAACTTTTATGTAAAACAAAATTAATTGGGTTACACTTTATTTTAAGCTGCACTTTTTACTGTGCAATTATACATTTAAGTACTAAGTTATATTAATTAATAACATGTACTTTAGGGTTTAATTATGGTTTTGTTTAGTGTTAATTGCACGTAATTATGCATAATAATGTACTGTTATTGCTATATGTAACATGTATAAAGAAAAAACAAGGTTTACCATTAAATAGTTGGTACAATGTACTTACTGTGTTTATGTTGTATTGCAAAACACTTTTACTGCTTTGAGGTGATATGGGTAATATTAAAGACAGATTTCATGATATGGTTAGGTTTAAAGTGGTAATTCAAGCAAGTTAACATTGTTTAGTAATTGGATTTTTACTCAAATAGAAATTAAATTATATAACAAACATGATGAATGTAACAATTTAAAAATGATTTATTATAGCTTTTGTAAGGGTGCTGCCATCTTGCAGTACTACAACATGTACAACGTGACGTCACGCCCTTGGTTGTCTTGCCTGAGTTCAACAGATAATGAGAGACCTTGCCTTGTAAATAGCATTGGAGCCCTCTTTTGGTCATCTACTTGGAGACAGATATTATAAGTTTATCTCTTACTAGTTATTGCAGGAACTAATACGAAAAATCAAAGACCAGAATCGATATTAATCTTTATTAGACCAACCATGGTTGAGAGAGTGGTGCCCTTGCTGCAAAGGCTGCAAAAAAAGTTTCTTTTTTCTTTCTTTCTTTCAAATTGCTACATTATCATACATTGCTACACTCCTGTTTGTTATATAGTTTTAAATTAGAGAGAAAATCCATTTACTAAATAATGTTAACTTGACTGTTGATTTCCTCTTGAAGTGTTGGGTAGGTGTAGGGTCAACAGTGTAATAGATGTAATTAGAGAAATAATTATATGCAGGTATTATTTAAATATAAGTTATTTAAATCGTAGTAGGCTACATGGTAGTTAAAGACACTTAATATTAAGTAGGAGCATAGAATCCAATAAATGACACCTGTGGCCACACGTTCTGTATTAATTGCTGTAGAATCTTTTGAGCTCATTTGAGTTCATAACAATGAACTGCTTTTTATGGTGTTAATGAAGAGTAATAAATACTGTAGCAAAATACTGGTGTCTTTTATGACATTATTGTTGCTATTTTAAAAAATCAACAAACCGCACGAGGCATCCTTTTGTGGCCTATTGCTTTCATGATTTTAATTAAATGTACATTAAAAAACTGTATTCCTCACGGAAAATAATGTGCTACGAATTAAGAATTTGTTTTGTTTCCTCTTTATAAGAAACCGTGGCCATGTTTAACTCATTAGTTCCCTCATTTTGGTTGAACTAAAACAAGGGAACGAATTAATACAACATGGCCACGATTTAGTAAAACAAGGGAATGAATTGTTATAGCGTGCACACGGTTTACTTCAAATGAAGGAACGAATTAGTAAAAAGGTCTGATGTGTTGGGACGCATTGTTAATGCAATGTTAATGCGTCCCCACAATATACTTGAAATTTATTTGAAAGTTGTTTTTTTCTTAATAATTACAGTATTATATTGTAATAACTATTGTATTACAAGATGTTTTAACCGATAGTTCAATTTGACATTTACAACAACCATCACAAAACACTGCTCCCTTGAATGGCACATTGGTGTTTGGTTTGAGTCGTCTTATAAATCTCAGGCCTTAGAACAGAATTGAGCTTGTGTGGAGTGAGCGCTTAGATTTATGAGCTGAAGATGCTCGTCTAAAGCAGCAGCAATGAGAAATGTCAGGAGGCTTCATTTAAAGGATTACAGCACTAATAAGAAGCCTGATCCTTCCGTCCTTATCTCTCGTCTGGAATGCAGAGTCCAGCTGCTTCTCAGACACTCCTGAAGAACTGCAGATAATGAACACATTAAAGACAATTCCTCTATGATCTGTACAGAAAACCTGGTGTGTGGAGACATCAGGTGTTGTGGTGAGATCTTATGTTCAGCGGACTTTCACTGAGAAAGCTACAAGCTCAAAAAAGAGTCCAGCCTTAAGTGTCTGTGATATTTTTAGCTATGGTTTGAGTCCCTCCTTCAAAGTAAGTCCACCAGACAAAAATGTAAGTCTTTTATCTTTGGGGGAAAAAATAAAATAAAAATAGAGTTAAAGCACAGCGCTCCTCACCAAGCCATACAATTGGAGACATATGTATATATCAAAGTGTGGGACGTGTTACGCGCATATGTTTAATACAATTGGGTTAGTAGTTTTGTTTAGTTTTGTTTTAACTAATTTTGAGCAATAGTAATTTCTTGCATTAGTTTCTGAGTTATTATTGGCACAACTTACCTGCTGCTTTTAAATGCATGCACTTGCTTGTGGATACATGCCAAAAGCATACATTAGAATGTAAATTTCAAATGGTCCTCAAACAGTAAGGCAAATGTGCAGGTGGCAGTTGTATGGCAGAAGCAAAAAACTACTGTTCTGGGTGAGAATATTTTATGGTAATTACTAGAGCATTTTAGCTCATATATATATATATATATATATATATATATGAAGAGTTCAGATGCAAAAGCCTCTAAATGCCATTTGAAATTTTCCTCTTTAATGATGATTTTTATCAAGCTTGTATATTTATGTTCAGTAATTTCACTTAAATGGCAATGATAATTACCTATTAATTGTTATTTAAGTGAAAGTTTAAGTTTGATAAAAATCATCATTAAAGATGAAATTTTCAAAAGGCATTTAGAGGCTTTTGCATCTGAACTCTTCATATATATATATATATATATATATATATGAAGAGTTCAGATGCAAAAGCCTCTAAATGCCATTTGAAATTTTCTTCTTTAATGGCGATTTTTATCAAACTTGTATATTTAGTAATTTCAGTAATTTCAATTAAATGGCAATGATAATTACCTATTAATTGTTATTTAAGTGAAATTACTGAACTTAAATATACAAGTTTGATAAAAAGCATCATTAAAGAAGAAAATTTCAAATGGCATTTAGAGACTTTTGCATCTGAACTCTTCATATATAAACAACACCTTTTAATTCATTTGAGGTTTATTTTATTTCACTTTTATATTATATTTTATTCTTTTTGTTTTCTTAAAAAAAAAATCTGAGTTAAAAGATTGTTTTCTTTGAAGGTGAAATGTTTCACAGTTAGAATACATTTTTTTTCCTTTCCCAGCTTAATATGCTTACAAAAATAAACACCAAGTGTCATATAACAAACAATGAAAAATGCTTCTAAAGCATTTAAAAATCTATAGATGCTGATAGGTGCTCATTCCAACATGTATTAACTAATACATTATTCAAATCAAAAGTTGTATCTGTTCATAACAATGAACATATGCTTTTTATGTTGTTAATGAAGATTAATAAATACTGTAGCAAATGTATTGCTCTTTATGTAATGATGCATAAACTAATGTTAACTAATGGAACGTTATTGTGAAGTGTGACGATCAGCAGCCGTGGTGCCCTCGAGAGCCACCAGAGGGCACCCTCTCCCCTGTTTGTTTCCCCATGGACTCTTTGTGTTTCATTATGTTCAGCTGTGTTTCATTATTGGTTATTGAATTCCTTATTTAAGCCTGAGTTTTCCCTGTGTCCCTTGCGAAGTCTTGTTACACTGTAAGCGTGCAATTCCGAGCGTTCTTCCCTGTTCTGTGTCTCCGTGTTTCCCTGGACTCTTGACCCTTGCCTGTTTCCTGGACTGTTCACGAACCTGTGCTGCCTGCCTCGACCTTTGCCTGTTTTGACCACGAGTTTCTGGATTGCCCCTTTGTTTAAGTGTTTGCCTGTGTTCATGTCTGCTTGTTTGAATAAAGTGCTGCACATGGATCCGACCATCTCTGTCCGTACGTTACAGAAGACTTCGCCAAACGAGGATCCAGCAGACTTTCTGCATCTATCCGCCGTGGTCAAGACCCGCTCATCAATGCTAGCCTCTCATAGTTCTCAGCTGGCGAGACTAACTTCTCTCCTCGAGGGACTAGCTAGCTCCGTGCAATCATGGTCTCCGCAGAGCTCAAGCACAGCGGCTAATCAAGCCCAAACCCCCGCTGCACCTGTTCCACCGCAACCCAGTGTGAGTACCGCATGCAGTAATTCCAGTACGCCGTTTCCCGAGAAGTTTAATGGCTCACCTGAAGCGTGTGAAGGATTTCTTCAGCAGTGCAGTTTATATATGAAACATCAGCCCCAGTTATACGCCTCGGATATCGACCGCGTTTCTTTCATCTGCTCACTGTTGACTGGAAAGGCTCTGGAGTGGGCAGGCACGTTTTGGGAACCAGGTCGGATGTCGTTTCCTCCTTTCGACGTGTTTACCGCCCTGTTCAGAAAGGCTTTTGAACTCCCCGCAGAAAAGGAGGGTCTCGAGGAACTGCTCTTTTCCCTGCGCCGGGGAGTTTCGTATGCGGCGGATTTCTCTCACTCACTCCGCACGCCGCATAAGCCTCAGCTCGCTAAACTGTTTGATCCTCCCTTAAGGACCGTCAGAGGAGCTTCTAAGCATATCGTTCCTGCCAAAACCACTCATCATGTCGGACCCCTCGAGCCCGTATCCCGCACTGGCCCTGTTAAAAGTGCTGTTTCTAAGACAGCGGAGGTGTCGCGGGTCGAACCGGAGTTTGAGCGCGTGCCAGCCGACTCGAGTGAGTCAAGTGCCGAGCTGAGTGAATCAAGTGAGTCAAATACCGAGCTGAGTGAATCGAGTGCCGAGTCAAGTGAGTCAAGTGCTGAGCCGAGTGAATCAAGTGTGTCCAGTGTTGAATTTAGTCTGTCCAGTGAGTCTTCAGTTCAAGTGGGCGAGTCTCCTGTTGAAGTGAGTGAATCTCCTCTTCAAGTGAGCGCTGAATCTCCTCTTCAAGTGAGTGCTGAATCTCCTCTTCAAGTGAGCGCTGAATCTCCTCTTCAAGTGAGCGCTGAATCTCCTCTTCAAGTGAGCGCAGCATCTCCTCTTCAAGTGAGTGCTGCATCTCCTCTTCAAGTGAGTGCTGCATCTCCTCTTCAAGTGAGCGCTGCATCTCCTCTTCAAGTGAGCGCTGCATCTCCAGTTCAAGTGAGTGAGTTGTCCAGCCCAGCGAGTGTGTCTAGCCCGGCTGTGACGCGCCGCCGCAGGAGGAGAAGGAGGACTCGTTTGGTTCGCCAGGCCCCGGTGAGCGTGCCCAGACTCCTCGCCCTGCCGGCCCGCCTCTGCGCCTCGCCCTGCCGGCCCCGCCTCTGCGCCTCGCCCTGCCGGCCCCGCCTCTGCGCCTCGCCCTGCCGGCCCCGCCTCTGCGCCTCGCTCTGCCGGCCCCGCCTCTGCGCCTCGCTCTGCCTGCACCCTTCAAGCTCCGGGAGGCCTTTCCTGTACCAGTTCACCACCCTGAGGCCCCTCCCGTGAATTTCCCCAAGTATTTTTTGGGGGGGGGCAGTAGGTACTCTGTGGGGGCCATGGAGGTGATCCTGACATGGACCTCTGAGTCCGTGAGGGCCATGGAGGCGAGGCTGTCATGGACCTCGTCTGTGTCTGCTCCGCCCTGGCCGCCATCACGTCCTGCTCCTTCCTGGTCACCCACGCTCCACGGCCCCAGGCCTCTCCATGTGCCTGGCCTCCTGCCTCTCCATGGGCCTGGCCCTCCATCCCAGCCCCCGTTGACCTCCCCCGGAGCTCTTAGGAGCGTCTGGAAGCCGCTCCTTAGAGGGGGGTTATGTGACGATCAGCAGCCGTGGTGCCCTCGAGAGCCACCAGAGGGCACCCTCTCCCCTGTTTGTTTCCCCATGGACTCTTTGTGTTTCATTATGTTCAGCTGTGTTTCATTATTGGTTATTGAATTCCTTATTTAAGCCTGAGTTTTCCCTGTGTCCCTTGCGAAGTCTTGTTACACTGTAAGCGTGCAATTCCGAGCGTTCTTCCCTGTTCTGTGTCTCCGTGTTTCCCTGGACTCTTGACCCTTGCCTGTTTCCTGGACTGTTCACGAACCTGTGCTGCCTGCCTCGACCTTTGCCTGTTTTGACCACGAGTTTCTGGATTGCCCCTTTGTTTAAGTGTTTGCCTGTGTTCATGTCTGCTTGTTTGAATAAAGTGCTGCACATGGATCCGACCATCTCTGTCCGTACGTTACATGAAGTAATACCAATTTCTTTGTTTATGATTTAATGTCATATGTTTTTGATACGGTTTCAGTTTTTGACCCTTTTTATTCTCATGTGTAACTGTCACCATGATTAATTCATTTCTTAGGGTACTTTACATGGCTACAATTTAGTAAAAACAGAAAAATTTGCAATTGCATTTTTGAAACGTTTCTTATACAGAAGATAATGTTGTCAAAATGATCACGGATCCGCGTGGTAAGGCCCTTGCACACTGAGTCTGATATTTCCTTATTTGTTTTTCCGTGTTCATGATTTGGTGGCTCTGAATTCTTAAAACACCATTCAAACACCATTCAAACTGCTTGATATGGATGTGAAAAATGCAGAAAAAAAATCGGTCCATTTTTTATTATTATTTTTTTTTTATTTATTTTTTTTTTATGACGGACCAAAGAGGCAGTGTTGAAGTGTGATTGATATTACATTAGATCGTATTTCAGAGGCAGTGTGCAAGTGTGATTGACATAACGTGAGATCGTATTTGTTTTTTTAACGTGCAAAATTTTTGGACATGAATTTCGGACTCAGTGTGCAAGGGTTATGCATTATGCCAGGCCAGTAGTTGGCGATGTCCCTTTTGTAAAGAAACATTATGGGCTCTATATTACACCTGGCGCAAATTACTTTATACATTAACGCAATGAATTTTATACATTAACGCAATGAATTATGCAGCCTGACTCGGACACGCTCTACAATCTATTGCCATTGCGCGTCTATTCATTCCGGTGAAATCACAAAATAAAATGCACACAAACTTAGAAAGATTGACTTACTAGTCCATCAACAAGATCTCCAGGTCAGCATCACCGTTGCATCCAGTGGTGCTTTTTAGCTCGCGCCAACGAGTAAAAAGCCCGACCGAGTGGGACTCTTGTCCAGTTTTTCACGCAGTCAGATTCTCTTTTCCTTTTCCTAGTCTTTCGACCGCATTTTCTTTGCTTTTTCCATCGTCTAGTATCACGTCTGAAATGCATGCAAGTGCACTGTTGACAACTATTCTCAAAAGAAAAGTAGCCAACGCCATGCCTGTTTAAATAAAAATCTTCACACAATAATAAATAAAAAGAACTCAAACAGCCAACCAGCGGGCGGGCTACGAGTTTTGAAACAAAATAGGGCTAGCCTACAAACATAATCATACAGTATGCTTACAACAGGCACCGTGGAGGAAGATCAGTGCGTCCACGGTGGATGGACTGAGGCGTGTTCTCCTCTCGGCCAGCCACCCACAATGCACTTTGCAATCAGCAGCCAGACTTTCTTTATGGTGAACAACAGCGATGATTAATAATTTGTTTTGTTTTTTTACTGGGCGGAAAAGATTAAGCCCAAGGTCCGACCCGACCCGAGTCATTTGCTTATATTTTTGACCCGAACCCACGGGTCCCGTCGGGTTTTGTTGGGCCGACCCGACCCATTGAGAACTCTATTCCCTGGTGTTATTTTACAGTTCTAGAAAACAATTCCGCCACTGACCAGAAAAAAAACTTGGTCCAAATTTAGTGGCGCGTTGTGCGTTGTTCATAATGCTATTTTAAGCACACATGCTTGTCCATAATGTAGCGGGTGCACAACGCGCATACAATTTTTGATTCTCTCATCAACACAGATGCAGCAGTTTTTATTTTTGCAAATCATACATTATAACAAGGAAAAAATTAACACATGAGGGAAATTGTTTTTTTTTAGGCTAATTACTGAAGGATCAGACCTGTTTGCCCAATAGTGGCAAGAAATATATAGTGGCAACATGTATATAATGTTTAACCGACTCTGATTCGGGTTTCTCCCATCCCCATACAACGTCACTTCTCCGTCTTTCACTGCCCTGACAAGTAGTGTTGCTTTCGTCAACGAAAATTATGACTAAATATTGTCGTCAACGAACCAACGAGACGCAACGTAAATGCTGGTCATGTGACGATGACTATAACGAAGTGTATAATGCAATATCGTTGACGAATAAAAACAAGACTAAATGTGGTTTACAAAAATAAAAACTATACTAAAATGTCTCTTCATTTTCGTTTACCAAAACGAGACGAGACAAAATGTTATTTAACGTTATTTCGTCTCGTTTAGCCAACTTTTATTATGCAGCATTTCTGTTTCCTGTGTCACTTCAGGGGTTGCATCAGATCGCACTGAGCAAACGCAGGCGACGTTCACATCCTCGAGCCCCTCTCGCGGCATTATTTAAAAGAAGTAGCTGCGTGAGTTACAGCTGTTTCACATATACACTCCGTGTGTAGAGTGCATGCGGTGCGTGTTGCAGTGTGTATGCAGGAGCAGCGCGCGCTATTGCTTTCACATGTGCTGCGTTTGGAGTGCGCAATCTACGGCTGTACCACAATCACAACATTTATTCTCTATTTTTTATTTCAAATCAGTATTTTAGCCTACATCCATTGTGTTGCGTTGTTGAGGAAGCCTACTGTGTAGATCTCTGCTCTGCTGTTATGCACACACTGATCCTAGAGCGCGCATTATGAGCGCTAATCTATTACTGTAACATGGGTGCGGGAAAAATACGCACTGCAAACGGAGTATGTGTGAAACAGGCGTTAGCATAAACGACAACAAACAAAGTTAAGTCTGACACAGAGAAAGGGATTCGTCTTTGGGAGAAAAAGAAGAAATGACATTTGGAAAAACATTCATTTCATCATGGCTACTTCTAACATGTTTGGTTGGTAAAATAAATATGTTCAGAGCGTCTTCCGTGTTTGGAATGGATGTATTCTTGAGTCTAAAAGGTGGCAACAATATAAGAAGAAGACAATAAGAAGATAAGATTGTTTGGAATGGGTTTGGCTAAAAGAAAATTTTGGTTTCGTCTATTAGGCTAGCCTATAGGCAGGCTACTTAGCCTATATATTGACTGGGTTAAATAGAATTGCCTATTAAAAAGAGACTAAAATACAATTTTCACTGACTAAAACTAGACTATGTTTTTCGTCGACTAAAACTAGACTAAAATGTCATCGGTTTTCGTCGACTAAAACTAGACTAAAATGTCATCAGTTTTCGTCGACTAAAACTAGACTAGACTAAAAAGAGTATGAACGTGACTAAAACTAATAAAAACTAAAATGTCAGCTTGACACAAAGACTAGACTAAAATTAAAACAGGCCGCCAAAAACAACACTACTGACAAGAACGTCAGTCTCCACGGCTGTGAAGGCCCCTGGCGCGCGCATGGTAAACCCGTCGTTATAATAACAATCCATCATGCAACATACACACCTTGTCTTAAAGGGTATGTTGGATGATGCTCTGATTGGTTTATTTCACGTTACATCCAAACCACACCTATGAATAATAAGACTACTTCAGACCAACGCCTTTTAAACGAGTCATTCATTCCAACGGTAAAATAGCAACAGCGCCCAAGGCCCACCCACAAACTTGCGCTTCACGCTTGATATGTGCGTTTCAGATCGTTAAAATAGGGTCCTATGTGCCTATAGACTAAAAAGATAATCCACATGAAAAATGACGTCACAGTTTTCACAAAATCGCGGTTTTGCAGCTTACACAGAGAGGATAATGGTCTCATTTTCAAAAACTTGCATTTTGAAACCCCTTTTCAAATGTTTGCATTTTCAGGACCCCAAAACTCCAATGTCATGTAAATGAACGGCTGAAGCGCATAAAATATTTTCTGATTTTAGGTGAATACTGTGTTGTGTGAACAGCCCCTTCGTAATAATTGTAATAATTACAATCTGATATGTAATTATTGAGGTCAATTATAGAGATAAACATTTTGTTTGTTTGTCTGCACATGTGATATACACAATATTCCTTTATGAGGGGAAACATTGTTTTGTAGAAGAAAAAAAAAGTCTCTTAATCAAAAAGTACTATTTATTTATTTTTCTGTGTAAAACCAAGTTACTTATACATCTATTCACAGAAATATACAGTAAATAATTTAATTTGAGGTGAAAGAAAGACAAAATTAGCAATGAAAAATAGCTATATAAGAAATGTGTTGCTTTGGTTAACAGGTGAAATACAGTTTAGTAGACATCATACAAACATATTTGGCTACTGAATGATTGGCCAATAAGAATTAAGTATCATAGAGTATTGTGTTGTCTCTGAAGGTATTTGCATAACCTATATGTGTGAACGGTTCTTTAGCACATGTTAAAGAAATCCGTAACCACAATGTGACATGCGTGACAGTTGTGCTCGAGAGCCGAAGTCTGAGGGATGGAGGTGGCAGATGGTCACGGACCGTCCCAAGGTCATCTGGCAGCATTACTGTCTGACCGCTGGATTTGAAACCCAGCACTACACTCAGTCTCTCGTCTCTCTGTCTCTCCCTACACACACACACACACACACACACACACTTTCAAACTTGTAAACTAGGTCAGAGAAAAGCAGACACATAGCCCTCCTATCTTCATTTTAACGCACACACACACACCCTAACTCACTCTCCACCCGTCATTTTATCCCAGGCTGCTCTGTCTCGTTCAAGAGCGCACACAGACGGTTTTGCCTTCAACTCGCCTAAATGCTTTTGTTTTTGGAAATTGCCCTAGCAGAATCTGAGAGGGTGGTGTGGGACACAATGTTAATGATCTTCTCCGGGCATGGAAATCCCAGATACAAGGATACAGATGCTGCACATTCATCGGTTCTTGTTTTCCTTTTCTGTGAACGAGCCAAAATAAAACAACAACAACAAGAAAAAGACAATGAATGGAAGCTGTTCCACAATCCTGCAGCTTTGTAGTAAAAAGACAAAACAAAAAAAATGTGGTTTATAATATCTCACCTAATCATATAGCCTAAATCTGATTATCACTGCGACAAAAACAACGGCAGTATTGCGTTCCACTGAGTCAATCTGCATTTGCTTTTCTTAGAAACATACCAGGAATATCTAATGACAGCACGTCTCCTGAGACAGAACCTGACACTTTATTGCAGAGGAGGTGTGCTGTTCTTATATATTGTTGAAGGTACATTTCAATCCGCACTGTTCCCATCCTATGAAATGTGAGCTCTCTTTAAACTGAACCGAGGAGCAATTTAACATTTGAACTTTGAGGTGAGTTAGTCATCTAAAATATTTGAATTCGGCATTCATAGCGATCCAAACTTTTCAATAAACACCACACATATTGTTGTTTAAGATAAAAATGTGTTTCAATGTAAGTTTTCAGTTTTAACTGTGTGGTCCAACAAACTCTCATGGCAATTCGTAAATATTTGATATTTGTACAAACTGGTTGCTAATTTGTACAAATTTTTACAATCTCATTTGCCCATTTTCGTACAATATTCTTATGCCTCACTGACGGTTAGGTTTAGGGATTGACCTTCATTCTTACGATTGGTTTACAATTTTTATTTTCAAAAAATATTATGTTTCTGTACACTGTAAAAATGAATATGCTTTATCTAATCAATATAATTGTGGCAAAAGATTACAAGCAATATTATTAATTAAATTGAACAAATTAGAATTGAGTAATAATTAATCAAATTATTCCTTAAAAGTTAACCATTTAAAATGAGTAAAGTTTACAAAAAAAAAATATCTCACAGACAGACGTCAAAGATTAATTAAGAAAGAACTATTTATTTTATATTGCCAACATTGAAGACACCTGATGTTAACAAGCAGAATCACTGAAGGAGAAAACCGTAATTTTAAAACAAACGCAGATCACCATAATGGTGACTTAGATTCATGTTTTTTTTTTTTTTTTTTTTTTTTTGGTTGTTGTACGTTTTACTCATTTTAAATGGTTAACATTTAAGGAATTAATTTGATTAACTATTACTCAATTCTAATTTGTTAAATTTAATTAATAATATTGCTTGTAATCTGTTGCAATTTTTTTTATTAGATAAAGCATATTTATTTTTACAGTGTATGGACCGCTTTGTACAAATTCATACAAAATTGCCACCTCATAAAATAGTTACGTTTTCTTATGAGATCGTATTGTTACCGTATCTCAAAAGAAATAAAAGCCAGTGGCTGCGTCCGAAATCGCCACCAGAATTTCGCTGGAAGTAGAAGGTCATCCACGTACTTTTTTGCTCACTCTTTTATCAGTACTGTGAATTTGGGCATGTTCTCTATTCGATTTCGGACGCAGCTCATCTCTGGCCGGATAGCGAAGTGAATCCTGTCTTTGGGTACCGATGCTATCTGACTTCATTCCAATGCAGTAAAGTCATGCATGGAAAAATGTTCCTTTAAATCTAGCCATCTACACATTTCTGTTCTGAAAAGAAGCCATTCAAACAAAAACCACATTCATTTCCTGCAGCAGAAATATGCATGTGTCCAGAACACAACACATCTGGAAGTCTTTAAGAACATACATACACATGACACAGTGTTTGAAATGCTCAGCTGAGGTCATTGAGTGCTTTTTCTTCATCTTTTGTTTTTCCTTGGATAGATCTTCTCTCTGCTTCATTTGTTATCATTTGAATGTTCATGGTTTTTTATCAGTGTGAGCCAGGGCACCCACAAACACTGGCATGCTTAAAAGTGCAAAAACATTTACTGCACTGCAATAGGAATGTATCTATGTGCAAACACCACTCCCAAAAAAATTGAGATTTTTAAGAACCGCAGGTATCCGAGGGCCATTGCCCCATTTAAACAGGAGGTTCAGATGCGTCATAATAAATTTGAGTTGCGCAGAAGCACAAGGGTCCTGCACAAGACATCATTTTGTATTGTGTATTCACCGAATCATTCCTGAAAGCAGAGTGACACCTAAAGGCTTGTGTAGCCCTCCCCCATGCACACTTTCCATTTTTCCATTCTTCCATGGGTCTTATACATTCAAGGACACAGTGATTTTGGGTGGAGAAAAGTGATGAGCTTTAACTTTTCTGTATCTGAGAGTTCCGAGTGCTGGTACAGGGCATCAAATTCCTTCCCCCTAATGACTCGCCTCGGGCGGGCTCGAGGTAAAGCGCTGGTTTCATCTCTCGGTAGCTCTATCTGATTGGCTGGCGGGAATAGTCTGCCACATGCACGCTTCCCAGCCAGAGGTTGCCACTGCGTATACTATTGTGTCTGGATAGCAACACTTTTGGCAGTGGCACTCACAAATCAAAATTCAGGGTATGCCTATTTAGAGCAGTGCACTATCGATTATACATGTACATATATGCATGTGGATTTGTTCAGACCAGGCCTTGTTGGCCTTGAATGATTGCAGCATCGGCGTGTTTAATTCAGTCGAAATGTCCAAAGCTTCAGTGGTCAGCAACAATGAAGTGTGCATGAACTGTCAGCGGGTTTTAATTAGTGGGATTACAGACGCACAGCATGTGAGATGGTGATTATTAGAGCCGACATAGAGATAGACATCGACAAACCTTCCTTTGAACATCCCCAGTCCCCTTTGTGCTTTGACTGGAGTTTCATCACCTGCGAATATTCATCAGCAGGCTGAAGAAAAGCTACGGTTAATTCTTACGGAATCCAGGCTGTTTATCATTACAGAGGCTAAACGTACCTCGACGTTACGGTCATTTCATTGCATTCAAGGGGTCTCGGTTACCCGCGGGTGTTGATTTGGATTGGATTGAGTTTGGGCTTCAAGCTGTCTCCGCAACTGCATGGACAGTGCATTTTATCAATAGAATAGGACTACACAAATGTGTGCATGGGTGAATAGTCAAGGCATGTGTGACGTGGTCATATCTTGTGCAAAACTGAAACTCAGTATCATGACTCAAAATATATTCATATATTTAAATTTAGGGGAGACTGGGAATAGTTGGCATATGGGGAATTTGACCAAGGTCTATAAGTGACTGTAATGTTTTCATCTCCCTAAAATAAAATTCAACAAGCATCATATTTATTTTTTTTTTTTTTTGCTACAGCTACAAACAAAGTAATTAATATGATACATTACATATTGCATTTTGTATATCGTATATATATATATACAACATAAATGAAACAACATATATATATATATATATATATATATATGTTGTTTCATGCCATTTAAATAATACATATCTAGATTTGTTTTTGGTGTGGTTTCACTGTTTACATCCTTTGTCGAGTTCTCTCAGATTAATTTCAACGGAAATGATCAGTGCAACACTACATTAATATCCCAGCTTGAATCCGAGAAATGTGAGAAATTTACTGCCCTCTTTTTATCAGTGGAACTAATGGCCTCATATGGTGTCTTTGTGCCATTTTAATTCTCGCCATAAATATTTTGACTATCTCATCTAAAATGTGATACACTCTCAAAATGCGCAGAATACAAGAAGCATGAAAATGTTGAACAAAGTTATCACACCAATATGAGACACATCCAGTCAATTGTTTTAAAAAATGTGTCCCAATAGTTTTTATAAAGAAGATTAGTTATACTGATGAACAAATTTCACTGTTTGATTTGCACGTGTGCTATTAAAATTGTTTGCCAGCATTTTCTTTTTTGTTTTAGTCATCTGTTCAAAGTCCTCAAATTCAGATGTGATCGAGAGAAAGCTAATTAACTCTCATCAGCACGGGATTGGAGTGTTTTCATAGACAGAGAGAAAGAAGAGAGCTGGATGCAGTATTGTTCAATGGAAAATGATTGTGTGTGTGTGTGTGTGTGTGTGCATATCCAAATGTAAAGACTAAAAAGACAAACAAAAGAAGGTGTGACTCAGATTCAATAAGAGACAAATTTATTATTATTATTATTATTATTATTATTATTATTATTATTTATTCCTAATTATTTTTTAATTATTTAATTTTAGCTTTTATTTTTAAATTGGATATTATTTATATTTTCCAAAGAACAAGACAAAATTATTTAGAGAGAAAGAAAGAAAGAAAGAAAGAAAGAAAGAAAGAAAGAAAGAAAGATAATATACACACCACACAAATACCCCCACACACACACACTCATCATGTGTGTGCTGGTATCTAGTGTGTTGTGGTGATGTTGATAGTGGCTTATTGTGTGTACCAGGCTTCCAGCTGAGCCAATTTATGACATAAAATCTACCACCACATGATTGTGGATCTGCATATGGAGCTTATGAGGCAAAATTCATTTCATTATTAGAAACACATTTTGCCAGGTGTGCTCTGAGCCGCACAAATAAGAGTTTCGCACACACACACGCACGTAACCTAGCCTTTTGTCTGTGGAGACACCCACACATTCTCAATTCTCCTCCATGTCAAAGCTGCCTGTGACACAATCCTCAATTCACCCCATTACAGTAATGCTCTTAAATGGACTTTTTTTTTATTATTATTTTAAAAATGACTTGTGATTATGATGCACTGTAATGTCAGCTGGTTATAAGACCTGATATAATCTACATATAGAACATGCTGATTGGCTTTGGTTCTAACTAACGGACAACCGATGCAGATTTTTTCACAGTCGATAACAAAACTTATCCAGATGGCAAGTTGCTGTTTGCAGATAATACAGGTATATTTAGTGACAACAAACAGACATACACACGAATGTTTGAAATTCAATTATAATTAAAAGTAATACATTTATCTAAAATAAGTACAAAATATTTATTCAAAATGTACTAAGAATGTTAGTTAGTAATGTAATTCCTACAATATCAAAGATGCCAAATCTATATATTTGAATATATCAAGGCTATGATCATTCCATTAGATTAAATTAAAAAGAAACAAGAAATTGTGTTCATACATTTACTTTGTTTTACCTTCACATTTAATTGTGTGTGTGTGTGTGTGTGTTTGGGGTGGAGATAACTAAAGAGGTACAGAATTTACACAAGCTTTTCTCTAGTCACCACTGCAACATTGGTTGCAGAAATCAGGAGAGGTGGTATGGATACATTATTAACTATGGCTTCATCACATTTCCTCAGTTTCTCAGGGACTTATTATTCCCAGTTTTTTTTTTAATGAATAAGAAGGGATAGGATGAAGATGATCAGGGTATGATTTATGGAACTGTTGCAGAGAACACCATCATCTGGTTTAAACTAGTACTGCATCAAAATGCTGCCAAAAACAAAAGTGCCACTAACCCGATCACACACATGCATGCTAGCTCTGCATCACAGGACACAGTCCCAGTACACACACATCCAGCTCAAGGTAGATGGATTAGTATGGAAACTGTGTTTGGTATTTTGGTATTCAGTTTGCCATCATGCAGGTCATCCATATAGATATCAGTCCAAACTTATTTTGTTCACTGTCTTGCTAAAAGGAAAATTATTCAAGATATTCACTATTGCTATGTCTCAATCCCTGAGCGTAAATATTAGATTTTGGCTCATACTGTCCCACACGGTTGTGTTTATGACATGAATACCTTAAATCATGGGGCTTGCTGAGAAGAAGTGTAGCACCTTTACAAGCGGACTTATTATCTCCATCTGGTGAAAATGTGATGAACAGGAGGGGGAACAAAATGTATTGAGAGAGACACCCAAATCTGGTGGCCAGAAAATCATAAAGACATAGGAGTAGACTCTTTTAACTTGGACTTGTGGGCAACCACCTAGCAACTACCTTAGCAACCACATAGCGATGGCCTGGCAAGTTACCAACCTCCTACTACAGAGTTTTGCACAGACAAGCTCATCAGAAGGAGTCCAGTTTCCTGTATAACATGACCATGATTCACCCAGACCTCCTTTTTAGATTTTGAAGCAAAATAGCAAAACGGCAGTAAACTTCAGATGAGAGTTCCAGTTAGCCTTGGTGTTTATGGGCAGGGTGGAGTGGACGGTTCTGGGTGGAGTTTGTGGGGTGGGATGCTTTTGGGGTTTCAGTGCCCCAGAGTTACTGTGGTGGATGGAATTGTGGGTTTTTTTGTGACCTCATTGAGCATTAGTGATGCCTACACCTGTTTCCATTCTGTGTGTTTATACTGGAAATGTCTGATTTTATATATAATTTATAGGGAATCAACGAAACATTGCAGCAAATGTGCAATAAAATGGTTCTGGGTGTGTAACTGCATTAAATAGTCTTTGGGTGGGACATGTAGCTTAGTGGTTAAAGATCTGGGCCAATATTTGAGGTTCTAGGTTCAAACCCCAGAAGGGGTTTTTTTTTTTTTTCATGAAATATCACCATTGTTCCCTTGAGTAAAGCACTTAACCTTAACCTAAAATGAGACTGTTCATGTAATAACATTTGTGAAATTAATTTTAAAAAATGGTTCTGCACTTCTTTTCTTCTTCTTTTTCTTCTTCTTTTGCCTCTATGTCATTTTATTACAAGTTTTTAAAATGTAACTTCAAATGATCAGTAGTTTGTAGCTTTGTAGTCTGCAGTTTTAGAGCAGTTGTTCAGTACAAAATATTGTGATATATCAATTATAAGTATCAAATATATTGCAAAAAAATTGCTGAGGGAAAAAAGTATATCATTTGGCTTTGGTTTTGAAACTTTGATTCTTTCCATCCAGGTGGCCCAACATTCAAGCGTCAGGATCTGAGTCTCTGAGAACAGGTGAGGTTACGGCCAAGACAGGAGACCACAGTGGAATGCTGGTGGCTTGAAATGTTTCCCTGCTGGCCAACTAATTTGCAGGTCTAGTGGCGGTCTGATGCTATAGGAACTGGACCATTTACACAAAGGTTGCCTGTTCTGTCGTAAGTGATCCATGAACCGGAGAGTTACTGAGATTACGGTCCTGTTCTATCAGCATTGTGCCCTTGAGCAAGACAGAGAACGCCTGAGAACTGACTGCCCTGAGGGAAACATGTTGTAGATCTTTCTGGACCAAAATCATATGCAGAAATGCTAATAATGTATCATCTATCATTTTTATGTATTGCATGTACAAAGTATGTATGTAATTAAAATATATATTTTTCTTTCTCTTGTAACTTGTGTCAGTCAGTGAAGAGCATACTTGACATGTCCCCCCAGTTTTACATAGGCTTAAGCCTAGTTCCAGACTATCATTAAATATGTCACTGCCATTGTTTTGTCTCAAGATGCACATCAGTAATGTTTTTTTTTTCTTTCTTCTTCTTCTTTTTCTAAAGCATGTTTTTAAAAGCTATTTAAATGTCCTGAATTGAACTAAGGTCTCATCCGGGCTTTAGCTAAACCCTGTCAGTGAAACCAGGCCTTTAAGTGTGAAAATAAATGTTAAAGGAGCAGTTCACTTAAAAAAAAAAAAAAAAAAACTTTTGCTGATAGTTTACTTACCCCTATGTCATCAAAGATGTCCATGTCATTTTTTCTTCAGTCGAAAAGAAATTAAGACCACAGTGATTTTTCTCCATGGAATGTAAAAAAACTTTACTGGTAAACAAATGGTTCAAGGTTTCAGTGCAAACTGCAAACTGTTCAAAGGGCTTTCAACGATTCCAGGCGATGAATAAGGGTCTTATCAAGCGAAACGATCGCTCATTTAAAAATAAAAATAAAAATAACAAAGTTTAAGTTTTATAAGCTCAAATGTTCGCCTTGCTCTTTTCTGTGAAGCGAGTTCGTGACTCTCCTGTTCAAACTCGTTCATCAAAAGGAATGAACGAACCATTTTGATGAACGAGTTCGAACAGTAGAGTCACACAGAACAGAGCAAGGCGACCATTAGAGCTTATAAAACTTAAACTTTGTTATTTTTTTATTAAATGAGCGATCATTTCGCTTGATAAGACCCGTATTCGTCGTCTGGAATCGTTTAAAGCCCTTTGAACAGTTTGCAGTTTGTACTGAAAGTGTCTTTTGGACCTTGAACTGTTTGGTTCCCATTGAAGTGCATTATATGGAGAAAAATCCTGGAATGTTTTTAAGGTAAAACCTTAATTTCTTTTCGACTGAAGAAAGAATGACATGGATATCTTGGATGACATGGGGGTGAGTAAATTATCAGCAAAAGTTTTTTTTTTTTTTTTTTTAAGTGAACTACTCCTTTAATTGTATTTTAAGTTTTTTTAGGACTTATAAAATGCTAGCCATTAAATAGAAAGACAGCCTTAGAAAGACAGAAATTGACTATATATTCTTAATATGAATATGAATTGAACTACATTTTAGATGTGGTTGTTTCATGATGGTTCAGAAAGTACTAGAATTGCATAATTCTCCTGTGAGTGTCCACTGTTTGACATAGCAGACAAAGGAAATATACTAGTGAGAGTGTGAAAAGTGGGTTTTAAGAAAGTTTATTTTCTAAAGCTCCACAGGGCCAAAGGTGTCCATAGTTCAACAAACACCCATTTAACTCTTTATTAATTTTTTTATTTTTTTTTAAAGATCAAATAAAGCCAGGAATAAATTAAGAATCAGGGAATTTAAGATATGAAGTTAAAACCACTGACATGTTCTGTCAGCTTGACTAAATTCTCGTTACATGAGGCCCAATTCCAGTTGTTTTTAATTCATCCCTTTGATTTTTTTTTTTCTTTCAGGGATCCTGCCAACTGCTCTCGAAATGTCTGGTTGGCTGCTGTGTCTGATCGCTGGATGACAGCTTAACTATTTCTTCAGTTTGGCCAGTCCATTGGGAATGTTAAGGACCATGAGCACTGCATGATTTGGAAGTGAACAAAAACTTTCCTTGTGAGCCTGGAAAATGTTTATCATCACAGTCAAAGGCTTTGCTCCCAGTCATGGTGTTCTGTCGCTGATGGAGAAGGTAGTTTGGTATGAATGAGACAGCTGTGAAGTGTCTTTTAAGAGGAAGCGGTTGTGGGCAACCTCACACCTGTAACATGTCACTCAAGGACTGTCAACACAAATAACACTCATTAATCATGTTTATAAAACCATTAATCTCACGGCTGGGTGGATAAAATGTGTTTTTCCTCTGGTAAGTTGAGTAGCTTGATCTGTGTTAATGTATCTCTTAATGATTTTTTAAATTCATCTTGGAAGCCCTGGATAATGGGATATTTCATTAACGTCAAATATAGTCGTGACATTTCATTTATTCTTTATTTAGACTGAAATTTAAAACTTCAAGCCTCACAGTTGATGTTCTGACATAAGAGAACTAGAGCTGTGCGGCATTTTATCTTCATATGTCATAGGCCAACAGACGCTCAGTGCCAAATTTCACAGCTGATAAGATGTATTCACCGAAAGATGTATTCACCATTATTATTCAATGGATAAGAGCTGAATTTATGCATATCATGATAGAGAAGTGAATTAGCTATGACAGTGTGGTGATAATAAAATGCAATTAAACACCATGATTTAAAATATGATTTAAATCAGAGAGTAGTAAAAAGCATGTTGCAATGTTCATGCATTAACCCTCTGTCTAAGTTTTTTTGGGGGTCCTTGGGATGTTTTGACATGCTAGGTGAAATTACACTCTATTTAGGACACATTTTGGGGGTGGCAGTGGCTCAGTGGTTCATGTAGATTGTCTACAAACCGAAAGGTTGGTGGTTCAATCCTCGGTTCCACCTGACCAAGTGTCGAGGTGTCCATGAGCAAGACACCTAACCCCAGCTGCTCCCGACGAGCTGGCTGGTGCCTTGCCATCATAGCGTGTGTTATATTAACGATAACAGGTGCCATGTGCGTAGTGTAGCGTTTTGTCATATAGCGTTCTATATGACGCTAAAGGATGAGAATGCTTTGGAGTAACGTAGAACAGTATAACATATTTAACAGTAAAAATGAAAGTTTCTGAAATAAGGCCACAAAACATACTAAATATGTGTCCACAAGACTTTGGACTAATGGATGTTAATGGATGTTTGAGTTCTGACTGCAAAATAATGTGAAAATTATCCTGCCTTTTCATTCACATAACAGAATAGATTCTTTTAAATTGTGAAAAACATTTTTTTTTTCTTTGCCAAGGCAATACGCGTGGATAACACAGTCTCATCCCAAAAAGTCATATAACTGACGTCTTGGGACGTTTTTTGACCGTACGTCAATATCCGCCTTTTTAGGGCCCCCTTAAACGTCGGTAGATGGCGATCCCGGGCCGTCATACAACTGACGCTTTACCTTTAACGTCAGTTAGGTGACAGGTTAGGTTTAGGGTTAAGTTTAGGTCTGGGGTAGAGTTAGGATCCCATAACCTCATCTACCGACGTTTAAGGGGGCCCTAAAAAGGCGAATATTGACGTATGGTCAAAAGACGTCCCAAAACGTCAGTTATATGACGTCTTGGGATGAGACCGGGTTGGCGTGGAGGGGTGAACGGCCCAGCCCCATCATGAATAATTAGGCTGTTCTCACCTGAGAGAGACAAAAGACCTGCATAATAGCACTACATATAGGGAAGAAAAGTTTTACACTTTTTACTCAGTTGAATAATTCTCTGATTAAGATTTCAGATTTGCCAGCACTGAAAAATAACATTTTGAAATGTTTTTAAATAGAAGAGATCAAATAAATGCAGCCTTGGGGAACATTAAAAATGTCAAATTTATATAAATATATTTTTAAAAAACTGGTAACACTTTACAATAAGGTTCATTAGTTAAAATTAGTTAACAATAGCATGTATTAATCTTTGTTAATGTTAATTTAAGCATTTACTAATACTTTATCAAAATGTTTTATTTTTATAACCAGAGTTTTTCCTTCTGCGTTTAAAAAAAATCCCATCCACACATACTCGCTTTAAAAAAAAAAAAAAATGTCAGTCTACATGAAAATGCAAAAATACGCTATCAAGCGCTGCCAAGAGCATTCCACAGCAGCAGGTGGTGATATAACCCTAACTGTAAAGCCAAGTTGTCCAATCAGAAGCCTAACAAAAAAATTATTATCGGTTCCGGTAGGCGAATAACGGCGCACAATTTGACGTCAAACACAAGGAATAACGGCGCACACTCTGACGTCCCAAGGCAAAACCCCCGGTTTTACAGTCTACACGACAACACTGTACCGACGTTTATGAAAATCCTGAAAGATGTTTGGTTTCAGTGACCTGATACTGCGTTTCCGTCTGGACGAATGGCCGAACAGCGTAAAAATAAAATCACGGTTATAAAAATACTAACATAAAAAAAAACAACAACGAACAGCTGTATTTTTATAAGCTAACGTTAACAAATACAGTAACTAATGTATTACTCATGGTCAGTTCATGTTGGTTAATACATTAACTAATGTTAACTAATAAACCTTATTGTAAAGTGTTACCCCAAATCTTAATTATTCCAGACTTCTGACCGACACTATAAGCAGTCAGAGACACATATTTGTCATTGTATATCTCACTGGCTGATCTAGGGTTAGTATTATCACCCCTGGCAATAAATGAGGTTAACTCCTCCACTTCCCTTGGATATTGTGTCTTGCCTCTGCGAATGTGTGGCCGAGTGACGGGGAAGAGTAATATTCCTCTGCCTGGATAAATATTTCCTTTCATAATTCAAACCTTATCTCCCGGAGACTCCTGTAAAACAGGAACATCTGCTCTGAAAACTGCCTCGTTTCTCTGCGAATGAAGGCTCTGGGTGTTTTCCTACATTGTTGTTTATCCTTCAGGATCAAATGAACAATGCAATGCTTTAAACATCGACCAGAACGCTGGTTAATCACTCATAAACATCTTTGTTGTTGCATTTGGTTGCTAGGAATACCTCACTTAATATTCGCTGGCTTTGGTGGCCGTTTCAAGCCAGTGAAATACAACGTAATTCAAATGCTTTGTTGAGATTCGGTTAAACCATGTGAACTTTTACGTTCCTCATTCACAAAAAGATGCTGGTGGCCTATTCTCAACCAGAAGACTTTGCTGGAATAACAAATATGGCAGTATGGCTCCTTTCACATGCTGGCTCATGCTGACCCTTCCCAGGACCCAAGGAGGCAGGCAGGAACCCAGTTCAAAGTGAGCCACGCTGCTCAGGTGACCAGGAAATAGCTGGTCAGTGTTTGTGACCATCTGTCCACCGTAGTGCTGGTGAAAAACAGCAGGGCAGCAGGGCTACATAATAAGCACAGTGTTCACATCATTTGGGTTGATGTTACTTGGCAGCCCGAGACCCCGATACTTCAGGAAAAGCTGCAAACTGGAACATTTCAATCAAACAGGAGAGGAACACTGGGCTTAATTGTAAACGTATATATGTTTTACTGAAAAGCGAGTTCTTTTTACAGTGACGCTTCAGACTTTTCTGAAGTATACTTACACTAAAAGTTTGGAATAAGTAAGAATTAAATTATATTTAAATTATTTTTAAAGAAGTCTCTTATGCTCACCAAGGCTGCAATTTATTTGATAAAACATGCAGTAAAAACATCAGAATTTTCAGCATCATTACTCCAGTCTTCAGCATCACGTGATTCTTAAGAAATTATATTATATAATTATTATAAATGTTATATAATAATAATGGTTCTTATTGTCAATGTTCAAAAACAGTGTATCTACACTGATATTAAAAAAAAATTGTAAACATAATTGTCTTTATTTTTGATTTTGAATTCACAATTTAATATGTCCTTACTGAATAAAAGTATTTTAATTAGGTTAATAATAATAAAAATAATTTAAAAATACTTTTGAATCTTTCTTACTTCAAACTTTTGAAAGGTGTGTTTCAAAACTTTTTAACTTTTTAAAAATCAATAATAATAAGAAAGGTTATACTGTACCTGAGCTGCAAATCAGCATATCAGATTGATTTATGAAAGATGTGACTGGAGCAATGATGCTGAAAATTTGACATCAGAGCAAAATTAAAACATTTTATATATTTAAATAAAAACAGTTATTTAAAAACAGTCACACTATTATTGTTTTTATTGACCAAATGAATGCAGCTGTGGTGAGCATAAGAAATCTTATTCCAAACATATGTATTATATTAATGACATTGTGTTAAGAAACAGTTCTCTCATCAGTCACTCGCCTGCATTTTTCAGTCTGTTTCTCATGCAAAGCTGTCATGTGGCTTTTAAAAAGTAGGAATATACCCATACTGGTTAACATTCATGCTTTAAAGTCAACATGAAATGAAAATTTACCTTATTTATTTTCAAGTTGTATGTTCCTTGTCATATTGTGAATGATTCAGTGGTGCATGTTATTCCAAAGAAAAACAATACACCCCATAACCTTTAATAAAACAAAATAAATATAAAATAAAAATACAATACAATAACTGAAACAACTTTCCTTTCCACTGACATCACTTGCAGCCAGGCCATGCTGCCAAATCACAATTTAGGCATTCATTTATATTATAATTAGTCTGGCTCCATTCCGGTGTGGAATGTTCACTTTCAAGATCCAATAAAAATGTTTCTGAATGTTTTTCTTTGTTTTGAATATCCTGTTTCACTTGGAAATACAACATATAATGGAAATTAAATTGTTTACAAATATGAGCTTTTGGAGGCTATAACATGGATGGATGGATGGACAGGCAGATAGACAGAGACTGAGAGAGACATTTTATGGGAAAGGCCATATTTACATCCCCTTCTTTTGTCTTCCACTGAGAAAAGTTATGCGAACTTTATGGAATGACATCAGGGTGTGTAAATAGAGACAGATATTTTTGGCCAAACTAATCCTTTAAGGAATATTTCATTGTCATGCTCATAGATTAGCAGCATACTATAAGCACATCAGCAGCTTTTGGAACCTGAATTCGCAAGTGATGATTTATTACACTTGCCATCAGTAATGTGAGGTCAGTTGTTGCACACTGATAGATTTTTACTCTCTAATTTTCCCAACTACCATTCCTAACAATTCACTAAGCCCTGAAAAAAACAAAAAAGCACAAAAAAAAACAAAAAAACAAAAAAAACAATCCAGTGTCCTTAGAGGTCAGATTGTGTACGTGAGGACAGAGGCAAGGCAAGGCAAGGCAAGGCAAGTTTATTTATATAGCACATTTCATACACAATGGCAATTCAAAGTGCTTTACATAGAAGAAATTAAAATAATCAAAAGAAATCAGAATAATTAAAACAGTTTAGAATAAAAAAATAAGAAATAATGAAAAATAAAAATTATGATAAAAATAAAATACAGTAAATTAAAACAATTTAGAATAAAATGAAGTGCAGTAACAGTCGGACGAACAGTGGCACAGTGCTCATTCAGTAAATGCACAGCTAAACAGATGTGTTTTGAGTCTGGATTTGAATGTGATTACTGTAGGAGCACACCTGATCTCTTCTGGAAGCTGGTTCCAGCTGCGGCTGGCATAATAGCTAAAAGCAGACTCTCCATGCTTAGAGTGAACCCTTGGTATTTCTAGCTGATGTGATCCTAATGATCTGAGTGATCTGTTGGGTTTATATTCAGTGAGCATATCTGCAATATATTGAGGTCCTAACCCATTAAATGATTTATATACCAGTAATAATACTTTAAAATCAATCCTAAATGTAACTGGCAGCCAGTGTAAAGACCTGAGGACTGGTGTGATGTGTTCATATTTTCTGGTCCTGCTCAGAATCCTGGCAGCAGCGTTCTGTATGAGCTGCAACTGTCTTATGGTCTTTTTTGGAAGGCCAGTGAGGAGGCCATTACAGTAATCCACCCTGCTGGTGATGAAAGCATGCACAAGTTTCTCTAAGTCTTGACTGGAAACAAAGCATCTAATTCTTGAAATATTTTTCAGATGATAGTATGCTGATTTAGTTATTGCTTTGACATGACTATTGAAACTAAGGTCTGACTCTAGTGACACACCAAGATTCCTGACTTGATTTTTAGTTGTTAGACCCCTAGCGTCAAGGTATGCATTCACCTTGAGAACTTCATCTTTGTTTCCAAATGCAATAACTTCAGTTTTGTCTTTGTTTAACTGCAAAAAGTTTTGACACATCCAACCGTTTACTTCATCAATGCATTGGCACAGGGAGTTAATGGGGCTGTAATCGTTAGGCGATAGGGCTAAGTAGAGCTGTGTGTCGTCTGCATAGCTGTGGTAGGCTATTTGGTTCTTTTTCATTATTTGGCTCATTGGGAGCATATACAGGTTGAATAGGAGTGGCGCAAGAATCGAGCCCTGAGGGACTCCGCAAGTCATGGATGTCCACTCAGACTTATGTTCTCCCATACTCACAAAATAACCTCTCCCTTCTAAGTATGACCTGAACCATTTTAGGACTATCCCAGAAAGCCCCACCCAGTTTTCCAGCCTGTCAAGAAGTATGTTGTGATCAACAGTGTCAAATGCAGCACTGAGGTCGAGTAGTACCAACACGGATAATTTGCCTGTATCAGTATTTAAGCGAATGTCGTTTATTATCTTTATGAGAGCTGTCTCCGTGCTGTGATGCGATCGGAAACCAGATTGAAAATTGTCAAAATATCCATTTGAGCTTAAGAATTTGTTCAGCTGATTGAAGACAACCTTTTCAATGATCTTGCCTATGAAAGGAAGATTTGAGATCGGTCTATAATTGCTTAAGATGGTCTTATCCAGATTGCTCTTTTTCAGGAGGGGCTTGACAACTGCAGTTTTCAGGGAGTTCGGAAAATTCCCAGAGCGAAGTGAGGCATTTACCACTTCTAGGAGATCTGCTTCTAAACAGTTTAACACACTTTTGAAAAAAGATGTGGGAAGTGTGTCAAGGGCGCAGTTTGATGTTTTAAGGTGCTGTACGGTTTCTACCAAAATTGTGTCATCAATTTCTTCGAAATCAGACATAGTAACTACTTTCTCAGGTTGTGGTCTGATCTGCCTGACCCCAGAGCAACTCAAGGATGTGCTGATCACCTTTCTGATGTTATTGATTTTCTCAGAGAAGAAAGAAGCAAACTCACTGCACTTGCTGTCTGAGAGCATTTCTATTGGAATCTGGCTTGGGGGGTTTGTCAGTCTCTCTACAGTAGCAAAAAGAGTGCGTGTGTTGTTTATATTGCTGTTTATAATATTTGAGAAGAAAGTCTGTCTGGCTTTGCCTAGTTCCCTATTGAAAGCGTGGATGCTGTCTTTGTAGATGTTGTAATGGACTACAAGTTTTGTCTTCCGCCACATGCGTTCTGCTTTTCTGCATTGTCTTTTCATATTTTGCACAGCTGTTGAGTTTCTCCAAGGTGCTTTTTGTCTGCCACTATTCTTCCTGACTTTCACAGGAGCAATATCATCAATTACACTCTTAACTTTTGAGTTAAAAGAATCAAGGAGAAAATCAACAGAGTCAGCAGATATGCTTGGTTTTAAAGATATAGCCTTCATAAATAGCACACCAGTGTTCTCATTTAAGCATCTCTTCTTGACAGACACAGCTCTAGCTTCAACGGCAGGAGAGATTAATATATCAAAGAAAATACAGAAATGATCAGACAGTGCTACATCCTTAATAACAATCGATGAGATGTTTAAACCCGTACTGATAAGTAAATCTAGAGTGTGTCCACGATTGTGTGTGGGACCGTGTACATGCTGTGTCAGATCAAAAGTTTTTAAAACAGTTTTGATTTCTTTTGCCATATTGTTTTCTGCGTTATCTATGTGAATGTTAAAATCTCCAGCAATGGCAAAACAGTCAAACTCAGAGGCAATTGTTGATAGCAATTCAGTAAAATCCTCAGCAAAGGCTGGAGAGTATTTTGGAGGCCTGTAAACAATGATGAGTAAAATACGTGGAGCACCTTTTAACACAATACCCAGATATTCGAAAGAGGGGTAATTCCCAAATGATATTTGCTTACATTGATAAACATCTTTAAAAAGAACAGCTAAGCCGCCACCTCTCTTACCCGCTCTGCAGACACTCATATAAGTAAAGTTAGGAGGGGATGTTTCGTTTAGGACCGTTGCACTACAGCTGTCTTCTAGCCAAGTTTCAGTTAGAAACATGAAGTCCAGGTTGTGTGTGGTTATTAAGTCATTGACTAGAAGTGATTTATTTTTAATGGAGCGGATGTTTAAAAGTGCTAACTTTATAGTCTTACTTTTTGTCCCCACAGCAGTCTTAGTTTGGCGTGTAATGGGCACCAGATTAGATGGGTTTGCTGTACGGCTGTTGAAGGCCTTAGATTTTCTATCATGTAAATGAACAGCAATAGAGAAAGATTCAGGCACACTGGGTTCCCGCTTGTTCTGTAAACATTTGATAAAGTTATTGTTTTCATAGCAAGGAACCGAGATATTTCACTTAGAGCTGGTATCAGTTGTTTTTGGTTCACCTCGAGCCGATGGGGGAGGCTGTGGGCCCTGGCGCTGTGGCAGAGGCCGAAGAGCTCTCCGAGGAGGGGGAGGGGGAGGGCGAGCTGGGCCCGAAAGCTTTGGGGGTTTTGGGGCCTGCCGTTTTTTGGTTGGAATCTGGGGGCTTGCAGCAAAAGAGTGTGATAGTTTGGTTCCAGCAGACACCAGTTGTTCCATTTTCTCTGAGAAGCACAGAAGTGGAGATGCTGGAGAGAGTGATAACGTGTCAGGTGAGATGGGCTGTTGCTCTGGTGTTATTGGAGGGTGTAAAATGCTGTCCTGGTTTCCCTCGTTGTTTTCCAGAAAGTCGTCCTTGGGTGCTGAATCTGGGAGCAGTTCTGATATGTCACAGTCTGTCTGTGGAGAGCTCTGTGGGCAGAGCTCTGCTGAGATTGTATCCGTGAGCAGAGGTTGTTGTTGTGGCTGAGTGGTGTTATCATTGTCCTTGTGTGATGTGTCAGCAATATGTCCATTCAGGTGCTGAAATGAAGTCCTGTGGTCGTTCATAATATGTCCAGGTGTGTGAGTGCCATTCAGGTTGAATGGATTGGCACACACAGCAGAAGGATGATGGAGGGAGAAGTAGATATTGTCCTTTAGTACTCTTGAACCAAGTTTGTTTGGGTGATGGCCATCCCGTTGAAACAGTTGCCTCTGACTCCAGAAAAGATTGAAGTTGTCAATAAAGTTCACTCCTTTTATATTGCAGGTTTTTTGCAGCCATGTGTTGAGCCCAAGCAACCGTGAAAACCTGTTTGTTCCTCTTGCTGGGAGTGGTCCACTGATGAATGTTTCAACTTTCAGTCTTTGAAGTGTTTCAAAAAGTTCATTGAAATCCTTCTTAAGGAGTTCCGACTGCTCTTTATGAATATCGTTCTTCCCCACATGAATGATGAGTCGATTTGCAGTTTTATGTTTCACCAGAATGTTCTGAAGTTCCCTGTTTACATCAGAAGTTGTTCCTTGTGGAAGGCAGCATGTAGTTGTATCCCTGATACTAATGTTTCTGATTATGGAGTCGCCCACTATCAGAGTCCTGGGCCCCGCTGTGCTCTGAGCTGAGTGCCGCTGTCTGCTCGACCTTGAGCGCCGGTTAGCATCAGCGTTAGCTACAGGCTGACTCAGTCTGTGTTCGATCACATTCGTCAAATTCAGGGATTCCTCATTCATTAATACTTCGAATCTGTTCTCAAGATGAATAGGCGGTGGTAGGAGACCAGTGGTTGCAATCCTGGTCAGAGTCATATCTGGGGTAGATGATGCTACTGCTATAATATGTGGTGCTCGTGACAATCTGATGTCTCGAGTGCCTTTGGGTCTCGCTCCCTGTTTGTGCCATCGATTTGTAAGTCGATCGGCTTGTTTCTCTACAGTCAGTATAGCTTGTCGAGGAGCACTAGATTCATGGGACTCACCGGCTGTGCGCTGAGGGCGTCCACGACGGAGCTCTGTTGTGCCTTCCGTCTGATTTGTCGGTCCCGAATTTAACTTTGTTTCAAGAACTGCAATCCTTTGTAAAAGTCTGTGGCAGTTAGAGCAGCAAGTAGATTCCCGAAGAGGCATTTTCTTATCCTTATGAATGTAGGGAGTTGTGTTTTCTCTTCCCCGGAATGTAAGCAGTGAGAGGCTGGTTGAATAAAAGTGTGAAGTACTTTTTAAGTAATCCCAGCGTCTGAGCACTGTGCTGATTTGCTGAAGTTAAAATTAGGTGAAAAGGAGATAAAATATATAAAAAATATTAAAGCGATAGAGCAAAGCGCGGAGCAGTAAGCAGGAGCGTCCGAACAGTAGCTGAGCAGGAAGTCAAGTCCTCCCAGAGGCGGGAAATGTTTTTCATTTCACTTTAACGGAGCTTAAACTGGACTATATCTTGTGTTGAAATCACTCTCTCTCTCTCTCTTTCTCTCTCATGACCTATCAACATCCCTTGCTCCCCAACTTCCCCAGGACATCTTGTGTTCAGGCTTAGCTGACTGTATCTACAAACAGCCTGTTTACAGGAGGGCCATTTGTTTTCAGAGGTTGTAGAAGGCGCGAGTCAGCAATGGTCAAAGAATGTGTTGGATTCAGTTCAGTGCTGAATATCTGTCGGAAGTTACAGTGTTGCATTTCTACACATTCATTTTTTTTATTATTATTTAAGCTTACTCAGAGGTGTACAATTTTTATATTCTCTCATCGCTTTGAATCTTGTGATGCCATGAAGAAATTTGAAAAATGTTAAAAAATAAAGCAATTATGAAACGGAATCAATGTGAGCTGTAGAGCAGCTGTACAAAAGACAATTGTCATTATTCAGCACACTTTAGTTATGTTCAATTTAGTTCTATAACAGTGTGTTAATGTTGCAAAGTTTGTCAGTTATAGAAAGAAGATCTACAGAAGACAACCGTTTCATTATTCAGCTCAAGTCAGTTGTTGATTCAGTTCAAAAACATAGTCAAAGTTGAGTTATTGATTATGAAATGAGTTCAAGTCATCTATAAACATTTCTACAGAAGGCAATTGTTTCATTATTCAGCTCAAGTAAGGAATTCACTTCCATAACAGTGGTAATGTTGCAAAGTTAATCAATTATGAAACAAATTCAATTCAGCTATAAACAGCTCTACATTATGTCCTTCCAAACAAGTCAAATCATACATCTATATAAATTGTTTTATACAATACAGATTGTTTCAAAGCATCTTAAAAGTAAGAATCAGGAAAATATGGGAATGTAAAAGTTTTGAGCTGTATATTGATACTATGCAATGTCAAAAACAAGGATAAAGAAGTTTTTGGAGCTAAACAGGCAGGAACTCTTCATGTGGAGAGACACACAGCTCAATGACGGCATGAAGGTAATGGGGGCAGAGGGAGCATTGGCAGCAGTGTGAGCCAGGAGTGGTGTTTCAAACTGAATTCTTGCAGATGTTGGCAGTCAGTGAAGAGACCTGAGAAGAGTAATGTGAGAGAATTCCTGGAGGTTGAAAACAAACAGTATTTTAAAAGCCCTCAAGCGGATGTGTGGCAGATGCTGGTTGTCCGGCAATGAAAGCGTTTTCCAGAAAAGACTGAGCCTGGAGCTCGGTAGAGTAGGCGTTGAGGATCTGCCCTATAGGCCTTATTCTGTGAGAATGAGGTGGCAGGACCTGGCAGTTGTCATAATATGGTCCACAAAACAGAGTTGCCCAAAAGAGATTCAGCTTGAAGTGATGCCAAGAAGAAGAAAAAATCTGATGTATGTGAGAAATACTTTTTACATCATTCACACAGATGGGCTACAAATTAAAGGAAAAATGACAACCTAAATGTCTTAAGCCCCATTTACACCACCAGCGACACAGCACAACAAAGCAACATGATCCCATTCATTTTCAACATAGAGCTGGAAGACAATACAATGTTTAATAAAGTCATAGTTTTTGTTATTTTGGATCAAAGTGTATTTTCGATGCTTCAAAACGTTCTAACTAACCCACTGATGTCACATGGACTACTTTGATGATGTCTCTATTTCCTTTCTGGACAAAGACAGTATACTGTCCACATTTTCAATGGAAGGAAAGAAAACTCTTGGACTAAATCTAAAATATTTTAAACTGTGTTCCGGAGATGAACAGAGGTCTTACGGGCTTGGAACGATGTGAGAGTGATTCATTTTTGGGTGAACTAAACCTTTAATTATATGAGGCAGTGAACAGTTTAGAACTGCTGCAGTTCATTTTACACTTTCCCCTGTGTTAATGCTGATTATTAGGGACAAGAAAATTATTTGTGAAATTCGGATGACATTTTAGTAATTAATAAAAAAACATACTATTTAAAAATAAAAAAAAAAACAGGATGAATGATTGATTGATCGATAGTTTGTATGGTATATAATTTCATGCACTGAGCACAGTTGTGGATTATATCACAACACTCTCCAATAGCAGAATGCTCCTTTTAAGTATTTTAAATCCAATGGGCTTTATGCACAGCTGCACTACTTCCTGAACTTCAGCCAGCTCCTGTCTGCCATTATTGGGCAAAATTGATTAATTCAGGGGCACGTTCAAGCTCAAAACGGTGCGCAATGTTTTGCTACGGTTTCCAAGTTGAACGTCATGTTTCCAGGAAACGGTGTGCACTGGTGTGCAACGGGGTTTGAGATTTTTTTTCTCTCGTTTGGTGGGTGTGTCAGAACTGCAATCCAATCAGCAGCAACATGTATATAAAGCACGCGGTATTAAAGTGAACTCGCACAATGGGTTAAGGAAAATAATTTACACATGTTTTCAATGCAGATTGCTATATGCAACAACTGAGGATATTAGAAGATATGTTTGTCGTTTATTGTAAAAATATAGGATATCAACATGATGTAGTTTATTAATTTTTTTTTAGCTTCATTGCAAGTGTATGACATTTGGTATAGAAATAAAAAAATGGTAAGTGCTTTTCCTAAAAATGAGAAAGAAAATAGGTTATAAAAACATTATGAAATACAAATAAAGTTAGCGTGTGAGGCTAAACAGAATGTGTTCTAGTCTGAATTAGGTAAGATGTGTGCTTTCAGTTTCCACAAATCCCTTCACTTGATTGGGATGTTCACTTGTCTTCTGGGCGGCAAGTGCAGTTACTGTAACATCGGGTATATTTTGTAATATTAAACACATATACCGACTTCATCAGGCTCCGAAAATTCTTCACAAAGAACACAGAGAATGGGCTTATCGGGTTCCATAGTTGCAACTCTTGCGTCATCGGAATGGGGTGTTCAACGCATCACCGTTTCTGTTTAAAAAACGTTGTGCAACATTTTTTCCGGGCTGAACCAGGTGTGTCTGATTATTGTGCCGTGACTACTGAGGTCAAGCACACCTGAATTAATCAATGTGTCCAATAATGGCAAACAGGAAACAAGGAGCTGGCTGAAATTCAGGAAGTAGTGAAGCTGTGCATAAAGCCAATTCCTTGTCAACTTAGAATGATATCTTAGTTATAGATCATTAATTTGTGATTGCATTTTCTGAAGATATGGCCAGATGTGCAGTCTACAAATAACATTGGAGCAACAGCACTGGGACACAACAAGCGTCTTCACAGTACAGAGACCGTTGACATACAGTGACAAAGTCGCTGGCAGTGTGACTTTGACTTTAGTAAGGTTTTAGGCCACCACATGTCATCAGAACTGCTACCGGAGTGATTGAACACCATTTTCCCCAAACAATATTCTGCTGTTTTAATGATGATGTTAAAAAACGCTGTCTAACACATCAGCCCGAAATCTCCCATGGGTGTTATATTTTTTTTTTTGTTCATTCCTGTAATTCAAACTGTTAAGTATTGGCTTTATGCACAGCTGCACTACTTCCTGAACTTCAGCCAGCTCCTTGTTTCCTGTCTGCAATTATTGGCCAAACTTGATTAATTCAGGTGTGCCTGATTGTTGTTGCCATGACTACTGAGGTCAAGCACACCTGAATTAATCAATTTGTCCAATAATGGAAGACAGGAAACAAGGAGCTGGCTGAAGTTCAGTAAGTAGTGCAGCTGTGCATAAAGCCAATTGTGATATAAACATGGGTCATGGGTTGAATTCCCAGGGAATGCATGGACTGATTAAAAAAACGAAAAAAAAAAAACAAGAAAAAAAAACTTGTGGATAAACTTGTGGAAAACGCTGTGGATAAAAGTATCTGCGGAATGTACAACGCATTCTCATCCTTTAACGTCATATAGAACGCTATATGACAAAACGGCGCTATACTACGCACATGGCACCCGTTATCGTTAATATAACACGTGCTGTGAGGGCTAAGTTTAGGTGTGGGGTAGGGTGTGCGTGTCATATTCACGCTAAAGGATTTATAACGTCTTGGGTTCACGTGTTATATTAACGATAAAGGGTGCCATGTGCGTAGTATAGCGCCGTTTTGTCATATAGCGTTCTATATGACGTTAAAGGGTTAGTTCACCCAAAAATGAAAATTAAGTCATTAATTACTCACCCCCATGCTGTTCCAACCCCGTAAGACCTTCGTTCATCTTCGGAACACAAATAAAGATATTTTTGATTGAATCTGAGAGCTAGATCAGTCCTAAATAGACTGCCTAAGGGACTGGCTCTTGACGGCCCATAAAGTCATTAAAGAAAATGTTTAAATATTCCATGTGCCTACAGCGGCTCAATTATAAGTTTATCAAGCGACGAGACTACTTTTTGTGCGAAAAAAACATAAATAACGACTTTATTCCACTATTCCATTACTTCCTTATGGGCGCATGCACGAGAACTGAGACGAGAACGTTCTCATTCGTCTACTTCTTGTTACCGGCTGCTCACCGCTTAGGAGTTTTACCGCCACCTACCATATAAAATGAATGATGATCCATATATAAGGCGCTCCGGATTATAAGGAACACTGTCGTTTTTTGAGAAGATTAAAGGCTTTTAAGTGCACCTTATAGTGCGAAAAATACGCAAATTGAAAAGCGTATGTACAGCGCGCATCTTCCTCTGCTTGTAAACAGAAAGTTTTGCGCTTCCAGCTATATCAGCACATCATCTTATACGGTAGGGGGCGGTAAAACTCCTAAGCGGTGAGCAGCCGGTAACAAGAAGTAGTCGAAGGAGAACGTCCTCGTCTCAGTTCTCGCGCCTGCGCCCTTAAAGAAGTAATGGAATAGTGGAATAAAGTCGTTATTTATGTTTTTTTCGCACAAAAAGTAGCCTCGTCGCTTGATAAACTTATAATTGAGCCGCTGTAGGCACATGGAATATTTAAACCTTTTCTTTAATGACTTTATGGGCCGTCAAGAGCCAGTCCCTTAAGCAGTCTATGTAGGACTGATCTAGGGGCACTTCACCCATTTGCATTAAGCTTTGTATCTTTAGAAACCCAGTCATATTTTTGAATTGTCATGGTTTATTCCCTTATTTTCCCCTGAGATGGGAGAAATAAGGATTTAAGTGTTTTACTTCCTGCTTATTATAAAGTAAAAATCGTCATTTTGCTTCATAATAATCAGGAAATCACATTTCATTAAAAAGTGTAGAGACTACAAACATTAGCTCATTATTATTCAAGCCTGTGGGACCCACTCACCCTACAGGCCTACAGATCAGTGGGTGGGACTTCACTTGCAGAAACTGAATCAATATCAGCCATCTTGTTTGGAAGCTAAGCTAACAAGAGCTGTGGAGATAGGAAGTATGATAATGACGGAAGAAACTAAACATGATATGGACGAAGAGGATTTTGAAGTTCTGCTGCTCGAATCCGATGATCTTTAAGAGCCGCAATATAGTGAAGAGCAGCTGAGGCTGATGGAGGAACCGGAGGCGGCTGCCTGTCGTGGACGAGGAACCTGGACTGGCTCGAGATGAGGTGGACTTCTGGTGCCCGTGCTCTCGGTCGAGGAGCCCAGACTAGTTCGAGATGGGCAGACTGCTGGTGCATGTGCTCTCGCTGTGAACTACGAACACAGACAGAGTCCGTCTGCTGCAGAGAATTTCAACAGTGGCAATTTCACCTGGACGAAATGTCTGAATCAGATGAGCAAATGGACGTTTGTGTTGTGATGTGAACCATCCTAGTTTCACCTGACTGAACATCCAGGTATCATGCAGTAATTCACCATCCATGACATGAGGACTATTCATGCTTTGTAAAGCATTTATAAAGGCGATTTAAAGACTCGTCAATCTTCTAAACAGTAAAATGTAACAAACACAATGCAGTGATACAGAACATAGATATTTAACAGCCTTTAAAATGCTTTAGAAGGCATGAATAGTCCTCACTTTAGATGAGCTCACGAACATAGTCAACTGACCACTACTAAATGCTTTATAACTACCCAATTTAACCCTGAATTACAGCATTAATACATGTTAATAAAGCATTTATTAACACACTAAGTAACCATCACTATATGTCTGAATGATAAGCTGTATGAATGTACATTTAAATAGTTTATTAATCATTTACTTACACGCTCTAAGTAATCTTACGAACCATTGACAACTCTCAAATAACTGGTTCATAAAAAATGCAATTCTTCATTTAGAAATGATAAATTGATCATTAATAAAGGATGAAAATACAATTATTTAACAAATTATAGAAATGCTTTTAAATCAAGAAGAAAGCATTTATAGCTGTATTTATAAACTGCTTATTAATGTCTATTAATGCTTTATGAATGATGAATTAATGGTTTACTCATACTTAACTCATTATTATTAGTGTGTATTATAAAGTGTTACCAATAAACTATTTAAATGTACAATCTTCATACATCTTATTATTCAGACATATAGTGATGGTTACTTAGTGAGTTAATAAATGCTTTATTAACATGCATTTATGCTGTAGTTCATGGTTATATCGGGTAGTTATAAAGCATTTAGTAGTTGTCAGTTAACTTCGTGAGCTCATCTAAAGTGAGGACTATTCGAGCTTTGAAAAGCATTTATAAAGGAGATTTAAAGACTGTTAAATATTTCTATGTTCTGTATCACTGTGAAGTGTTCGGTACATTTTACTGTTTAGAAGATTGATGCGCCTTTATGAATCGCCTTTATAAACGCTTTACAAGGCATGAATAGTCCTCACTTTAGATGAGCTCACAAAATAGTTAACTGACCACTACTAAATGCTTTATAACTACCTGTATTTACTACATTTACTTACACTTTCTAAGTGATCCTTTGAATCACTGACAACTCAACTGGTTTGTAGATAACGCTATACTTCATTTAGAAATTATTAATTGATCATTAACAAAGTATGAAAATACAAGTATTAAACACATTATAGATATGCTTATAAATCAAGAATAAATCATTTATAGCTGTATTTATAAACTGCTTAATACTGTATATTAATGCTTTACAAATGATGAATTAACTGTTTACTAATGCTTAACTAATGATTAATAGCGTGCAGTTATTATAAAGTATTACCAACATGTTCAAACATAACATGCCTGAAGATGTGTGTCTTAATTTATTTTCAACTATTGACTTTATTCTGTTCAGTGCCACAGAAAATGCTCCTGTCTCTTTATAAATGTTTCACTTCATATTCATGGTCATGAATATGTCATGGAAAACCTGGAGGCATAAGAGGATTTTGAAAATGAGACTTGCAGGCCTAGGAAAAAAAGTTATGTATATTTATATCACTATATATATATATATATATATATATATATATATATATGTTGTTGAGCTCTAAATTATTTTATTGATAAGAAACACTTTTGTAAGTGCAATCTCTAAAGAATACATCATCACAAACAAATGAAAAAGTCATGTATATGTATGTTGATCAAAATGTGTGTGAATATAGGCCCTATTTTAACGATATGAAACGCAAGTATCAAGTCAAGCGGAAAGCGCAAGTATCAAGCGGAAAGCACAAGTAACTTTGTGGGCGGGTCTTGGGCGCTGTTGCTATTTTACCGGGGTATAAATGACTCTTGCAACTGATGCAAGTTTAAAAGGGGTTGGTATGAAGTAGCTTCATTATTCATAGGTGTGGTTTGGGCATAACAGGAAACAAACTAATAAGATGATCGATCGATGGTAATCGATCAATGTTCTTGTCAGATCCATAAAAGAAAGCACCCCACCCAAATTGGCTTTGGTTAAACATGCATATAATAATTTGGGTCAATGTGTAAGCTTTATGCCTACTCTTCCCATCATCATGGACACAACAATGATTTCCTTGTGTTTATTTAATGTATAATTTTCAGAAAGTAAAATGCATCTATGAGAGAATCATCTACACTCAGTTAAATAATTATTAGGAACACCAGTTCAATTTCTCATTAATGCAATTGTCTAATCAACCAATCACTTGGCAGTTGCTTCAATGCATTTAGGGGTGTGGTCCTGGTCAAGACAATCTCCTGAAATCCAAACTGAATGTCAGAATGGGAAAGAAAGGTGATTTAAGCTATTTTGAGCACAGCTTGGTTGTTGGTGTCAGACGGGTCAGTCTGGATATTTCACAATCTGCTCAGTTACTGGGATTTTCACGCAAAACCATTTCTAGGGTTTACAAAGAATGGCATGAAAAGGGAAGGCAGTTCTGTGGGCGAAAATGCCTTGTTGATGCTAGAGGTTAGAGGAGAATGTGCCGACTGATTCAAGCTGATTGAAGAGCAATTTTGACTGAAATAAACACTCGCTACAACAGAGATATGCAGCAAAGCATTTGTGAAGCCACAACACGCACAACCTTGAGGCGGATGGGCTACAACAGCAGCAGATCCCACTGGGTACCACCACTATAAAGAGGCAACAATTTGCAAAGGCTCACCAAAATTTGACAGTTGAAGACTGGAAAAATGTTGCCTGGTCTGATGAGTCTCGATTTCTGTTGAGACATTCAGATGGTAGAGTCAGAATTTGGCATAAACAGAATGAGAACATGGATCCATCATGCCTTGTAACCACTGTGCAGCCTGGCCGTGGTGATGCAATGGTCTAAAGAATGTTTTCTTGGCACACATTAGGCCCCTTAGTTCCAATTGGGCATCATTTAAATGGCATGGCCTACCTGAGCATTGTTTCTGACCATGTCCATCCCTTTATGGCTACCAGGTACCCATCCTATGATGGCTACTTCCAGCAGGATAATGCACCATGTCACAAAGCTCGAATCACTTCAAATTGGTTTCTTGAACATGACAATGAGTTCACTGTACTAAAATAGCCCCCACAGTCACCAGATCTCAACCCAATAGAGTATATTTTGGATGTGGTGGAACGGGAGCTTCGTGCCCTGGATGTGCATCCCACAAATCCCACAAGTCATTTGTGACGGGTGCAAGATAGGGCCCAATGTCGTTGATGATTAATAAAATATAATCGGAAACACTTTACTAACCTTGAGTAATACATTTGTTATTGTTTTTGTTAAGGTTAGTTAATAAAAAATACAGCTGTTTATTGTTTGTTCCTGTTAGTTCACAGTGCATTAACTAATGTTAACAAGATTTTAATGAAGTATTAGTAAATGTTGAAATTAACATTAACAACGATTAACAAATGCTGTATATGTGCAGTGCATTATTAGTTCATGTTAACAAATGTAGTTAACTAATGTTAATGAACCTTATTGTAAAGTGTTACCATACAATCAACCAAATACTTCCATTAATTAAATACTCATATATTAAATACAGATTTGAAAACATTTGCACATCTATAAGGCTGTTCACACATAATTGATTCACATTTTAGATGCTGTCAGTACATCTGTATTGTATGTTTTACATTCTTACACATGATATCACGTAGGGACTTCACAGCCAGTTATAGTCTGTTTCCATTAAAATCAGTGCAGTGAACAATTATTTGTGACAGGAAGTGACATATTTATATGCAACAAATATGCAATGTCACTATGTCAACTATGTTGAAAACTGTTTCAACAATCTAATGCAAACTAAATCACTTATCTCTGCAGTCGCTTGGTGAGGAATTAGGACCACGTGAATAAGCCAGTGGAGAAAGTAAGGAGCTGTCTGACATTTTTTTGACAGGAAGACGTTTGCATTCTCCTCCGGGCATCAATTCCCTCTTGAGTAAGTCATATTAAATCCTTTGGCTTCTGCCTCATCACATGGTAGAGAGATAACAGACAGCTTTATTTACGCTACTGATTTCATGCTACATTACTAACACATCTCACCCTTGTCATCCGGAAATTCTGCATGGTTTGGCTTCTCTCCAACATTCTCACTAACATCCATTTTTGGAAAGAAGGTCTCCATGAAAATATTCAGTGTTTGACAGACAGATGGGAATCCAATGTTCTACACACATGTGTCAGGTGTTCAAGAAAAGTTATATTTAAGCAAAATCACAAAAGCAAGAGTGCTGTTGTACTGAATATAAGCACAATCACACAACTTGACTCTCTGCGTATTCCACTCTGCACCCCTCATACACTCTGTTCTAGAATTATGCAAACACAATAAGGAGGACAGTTGGTTCTCTTGGATCACATGTTGGCAAGATGAGTACAAGTCAGATGAGTAAAGGTAAATGTGAAACGGGTATTAGGCATAAACAAATTAGGGAAGACATCACATCTTGCTCACAAACTCTTAAATTGTAAAGAAGTTCACCCATACAGACATTCACACCTGTTAAATAAATTCACAGTTGCTCACTCAAGAATCCCTGGCTGGCCGAGTCAGAGCCTTAAATCTTGAGTCTGCAGCAGCCGGTGAGCTTAGATTAATCTGTATTTCTGCCACCCTGTGTAGGAGGAAGAGATTAAATGTTTGGCATGAACTCCAAAGGAGCCGCAGCTCAGATCAACCCAGAGGGGTTACGTCAACTTAATAGAGGACATATGGAAGAACCCATTGATTATGTCCTCTTACAGATCAAGATTAATACCCATTACTCTGTCTCTTACCAATTACAGACAATGGAATTGGCAAGTGGAATTTGCATCCCAAGCCACTCCCCTGTACACGCTAGTCTATAAGATGGTGGCATACATCCACTCATCCAGTTCCCTATCGAGGGAACTCAAACTGCATCAAAATGACACTTTGGGGGAACGCCCCTCAGCGTAGCGCCTCTGAAGCATGAATGAAACTAAGCCAATCTCCGATTGGATCAACATGATGGCGCGATGTGTGACGACACATAGGCGGAAACATATATAAGGAACCGGCACACACAATATGTCAGATTTCTGTTCTTCAGCTAAGCGCTCTCTGTGACTGTCAGTCTTATTTATTGTTCGTCTGTCTAAACAAGTGAAAATCTCCCTCAAAAACTGTTATATCATGGTGAATGTGAACTTTAGGCGGTGTGTACATCCTTGCCCTCGCTATATCATGGGCGGGGACACACACCAACTGTGTACACATTGTTTGGGAATGCAGCACGCGCAGGCAGCTCTCGAGGGAGCTGCTTGCGAGCATTGTGAGGCTTTACCTCTCCGCGTGCTGCGTTCCCGGGTGGCCCTTTTCAATGAAGAGGGTCAGCCTCGCGAGCCCCGTGGTATGGGACCAGCGTCCGCTGAGGCGGTGCGGCGACGCTCTTCATGGGGCTCGCAGATGGATCTGTCCGGGGATCCCGAGGCTGCTGAGGCACCTTCTCGGGATTCATCGGACAGTTCTAATGTCCTCGAGCTTCGCGCAGAAGCCCGCCCAGTGGCTTCTTCTGCGCTAGTCGAGGATCCGATTCTTAAGCTGTCTGCCTCCGAGGAGGTGGACGTGCTCAGCATCGAGGGCGGGGATTTCGGGGATGACTCGCCACCCCGTGTCCCCGCATATGAGGAGCTGGTAGAGGTTGTTTCCCGTGCAGTTGCCCATTTAAAGATCGATTGGCCACAAGAAAAGCAGGAAGCGCAAATTAAAAGCAAACTAGATGAGCGCTTCCTGCAGCACAGGGAACAACCTCATCATCGGGGCTACACATTTTTTCCAGATTTGCATACTGAGATGTGTAAATCGTGGAAAAAAAAAAAAAACATTCCTCTCGTGTCTCTAATCCCACTGTGTTAAAGTATAGTAAAATCATGGGGGCATGAGAGAGTGGTTATGGGATGATGCCACGGGTTGAACAGCCCTTAGCTAATTATTTATCACCTGAGTCCGCATCATCCTTTAAAGCCCCGGTGCTGCCCACCAAGCCGTGCAGAGAAACATCTTCGCTGGTGGGCAGGGCATATATGGCTGCGGGTCGGGCTGGTGCGAGTCTTCACACCATGGCGCTTCTCCGAGTGTACCAGGCCGATCTTCTTAAAGACATTGATGAGGGCGAGGGACCAACTCCGGATGATGGGGCGAAATTGAGGAAAGTTACTGATTTGTCTCTCCGAGTCACCAAAGAGAAGGCCCGCGCAGTCGGTCGCTCCATGGCAGCAATGGTGGTCTCGGAGAGACATTTATGGTTAAATCTGACGGGCATCAAGAAGAAAGACAGGGCTTGATGCCCCGATTTTGATGCCCCGATTTCGCCTTCTGGCCTGTTCGACGACGCCGTTAATACCATTGTCGACAGGTTTCAGGAGGCGAAAAAACAATCAGCGGCCTTCAAACAATTTCTCCCTCGCCGTTCAGTGTCTAAGAAGTCTGCCCCTAGTGGGCAGCCGCAGCCTCAGCCAGCTACCAGCTCCTTCACCTACAGGCAGGTTCAGAGAGAGAGCGTCGCATCTAGAGCACCCCCTCAAGGAGCTTGGGGGCATAGATGGCGCTCTCAATCCAAACCGCAAGCCAAGCAGGGCGACCTGAGGGCCGTCCTACAGGCTAAGAAAACCTCTAAGAGGTCTTAGCTGTGCTAGGATCTCTGCGGGCAGCCCCACCTGTGACGGAGCGACTGAGGTCGTCTCCCTCGTGGAGCCCGCGGGAAATCGTTGTTGTTCTCCCGCCGTCGAGTATGTTTCAGGACACATCGGTTTCCGCAAGCTGCTTTTTTTTTACTGTTTTACAGCCGCTACTTTGTAGTTCCCAAAAAAGATGGGGGGTTGCGTCTGATCATAGATCTCAGATATCTGAACTGCTCTCTGAGGAGATTCAGGTTCAAGATGCTCACTATTCCCATGATAGTAAGTCAGATTCAATCCGAGGATTGGTTCGTCACGAATCTCACGATAGATCTAAATGACGCATACTTCCATATATCCATCCTTCCATCTCACAGGAAGTTCCTGAGGTTCGCTTTCGGGGGCGAAGCATACCAATTTTGGGTTCTTCCGTTTGGCCTAGCTCTCTCTCCCCGCACATTCACCATATGTATGGATGTAGCTCTAGCTAGCACCTCTGAGGCTCCAGGGCATCAGGATGCTCAACTATATAGCCGACTGGCTGATTCTGGCCCAGTCACAAGAGCAGGCGATTCAGCATCGAGATGTTGTTCTTGCCCACATCCAGAAGCTGGGGTTGAGACTAAACACGAAGAGGAGCATGTTGATACCAGCCCAAAGGAGTATGTTCCTGGGAGTGGTATGGGGTTCGGTCACGATGCGGGCACGATTGTCTCCCGCGCGAGTCGAGTCCATTCTGGCCACGGTGGCTGGAATAAAGATAGGCCAAGCCATCACTGTCAAACATTTCCAGAGAGTGTTGGGACTCATGGCAGCCTCATCCAACATCATTCCATTCGGCCTGCTGCACATGAGGGCCCTCCAGTGGTGGTTGAAAACCAAGGGGTTCTCCCCGAGGGGAAACCCGTTCCGCACAATCAGAGTTATGTGCAGATGCCTTCGTTCTCTGGTTATGTGGAAGAAAGCTTGATTCCTGTCCCAAGGTCCAGTGTTGGGAGCATCATGCCGCCGGAGAACCGTTTCGACAGACGCTTCCCTCACAGGCTGGGGCGCGGTCATGGACGGGCGCTTCACGACAGATCTATGGCAGGACCATCATTCCTCCTGGCACATAAACTGCCAGGAAATGTTGGTGGTCTCCCAGGCTCTAAGGAGCTTCCTGCCGGACCTCAGAGGTCACCACGTCCTCGCAAGGTCAGACAGCATGTCAGTGGTGGCCTATATAAACCATTAGGGGGGCCTGAGGTCTCGCCCTCTATGCAGACTGGCGCATCAGATCCTCCTGTGGTCCCAGGAGAAATTGTTGTCTCTGAGAGCAACATACATGCCGGGAAGTCTAAATCAGGGAGCAGACAGGGGCTGAGGCCCGGCAAATGGAGACTTTACCCCGAGGTGGTGGAGTCGATATGTCAGAGGTTCGGCCCAGTGGAAGTGGACCTGTTTGCATCTCGAGAGACGACCCACTGTCCACTGTGGTTTTCCCTCACCCCTCCAGCCCCACTGGGGCTGGATGCTATGGTACAGACGTGGCCGAGGCTGCGTCTGTATACATTTCCCTTGATCGCTCTGCTCCCGGGAGTTTCAGAGAGGGTCCGTTGCGATGGGATCAGTCTACTGTTGGTAACCCCGTTGTCGCCGGCCCGAGTATGGTTCTCAGACATAATATTGCTCCTAGACGGCCCTCCGTGGGAGATTCCCCTCAGGAGGGACCTGCTGACACAGGTGGAGGGCTCAATATTTCACCCTCGGCCAGAGCTATGGAAACTGTGGGTCTGGCCCCTGAGGGGGCACAGTACCTAGAGGCTGGCCTATCAGCTGGAGTAGTGGAGACCATACTCAGCTCTAGAGCTCCCTCCACGGGGAAACTGTACGGCTTAAAGTGGAATGTGTTTATTAATTGGTGTAGGGGGCGTGAGGTTGACCCAGTTAACTGCCCAGTGGCTTCAGTACTGGAGTTCCACCAAGATCACTTCTCCTCTGGTCTTACCCCGTCCACGCTCAAGGTGTACGTGGCTGCCATTGCGGCTTTCCACGCTTCACACCAGGACAGGCAGGGCACGTTGTGGCATAGTGGGTACTCGCTCCCCCAAAGTGTCATTTTGACGCAGTTTGAGTTCCCTCGATAGGGAACGTCCTCGGGTTACGACTGTAACTCTTGTTTCCTGAGAAGGGAACGAGAACTGTGTATCGTGGCCACGCCTTCCCCTGCCTGGGAGCGCTTACTTCATCACAGAAGCTGACATGTTGTGTGTGCCGGTTCCATATATATGCTTCCGCCTATGTGTCGTCACACATCACGTCATCACGTTGATCCAATCGGAAATTGGCTTAGTTTCCCCAAAGTGTCATTTTGAAGCAGTTCTTGTTCCCTTCTCAGGGAACAAGTGTTACAGTCGTAACCCGAGGACGTTTTTTTTTCTTCTGAGCCGAGTGCTTGCGTACAGCTATCACTCTCTACCAATCGTCTTAATAAGAGCATTTACTGCTTCTAAAAGGCCTGTGGTGGCCTGTGGTGTTCGCATTTCAAGGATGCGCTGTTCCCTCATGCCTCCCTAGTCAGGCCCTTGCAGGAACCACTGAGCCAGGTAAGAATCACACCAAACTCACAGTTGTCCCTTTGGTGCAGCTCACGCAGAGCTAAGGAGCCTGGCTAGTGCTTCCCAGTCTGTCCTTCTGGCTCATTAAGACAATTAGACTTAGCTCTGCGATTCCCCCATAGGTTCAGTGGCATTCGGTTTACCTCAATGGCAGGCAAAAATGCCCCTGTCCTGCATGCAGAATTTTTGGTTCTGCTGATGAAGGACGCAATAGAGCCTGTCCCTCCAGCCAAGTTAGGATTTCACTTGCTAGACACTAACACAGAAACGCATCCGCGCATTCGCCCCCAGGATGGGTTTCGAAGGGATCGACCTGAAGGATGCATACTTCCATTTTACCTCGACACAGACTGTTTTTTTGGTTTGCTTTTTAGGGTCAGGCATACCAGTACAAGGTCCTACCTTTTGGGGTGTCCCTGTCTCCCCATATTAAATTCGTGGAAGCTGTCCTTTCCCCACTAAGGGAAGTGGGCTTTTGCATTCTGAAGGATCTTCACAAGTGGCTTATTCTAACTCAATCTCAAAATCTTTTATGTGAGCACAGGGAATGCAGCTTCGGGCTTCTGGTCTGAGGTCCTGAGGCTTTGAGTTCTGTCCATGTAGGCAAGGTAAGGCAAGTTTATTTATATAGCACATTTCATAAACAATAGTGAAAGTGCTTACATAGAATACATTAAAATAATCAAATCCAATAAGAATAATTAAAATAATAATGAAAATTAAAATAAAGTACAGTACAGTAAAACAGTTGGACGAACAGTGGCACAGTGCTCATTCAGAAAATGCATAGCTAAACAGCTGTGCTTTAGTGACTACTGTAGGAGCACATCTAATAATAATAATAATAATATATTTTATTTGTAAAGCACTTTTCATAGTTAAAACAATCCCAAAGTGCTACAGAGTATAAACAAAGATAAAAACCAGAAAGAAAAATTTAAAAAATTAAAAAATTTAAAAATTAGCAAGAGGTAAAAAAAAACTCTGATCTCCTCTGGAAGCTGATTCCAGCTGCGGCTGGCATAATAGATGAACATTAGATGAAACATTAGATGAACTTGCATTGGTCTATCTGTGTGTGTTGTGTTCCCTCGCCCACAGTGAAGCCAGTATGTTCCGCGTCAGAGCTGTTGTGCTGCACACGGGAGCGAACGACATCAGGCTGCGGCAGACGGAGGTTCTGAAGAAGGACTACAGGAGCCTGATCGAGATGGTACGCAGCACAGCGCCTAAAGCAACGATCATCGTGTCTGGACCGCTTCCCACTTACAGACAAGGACAGGAAAGGTTCAGTAGACTATTTGCATTAAATGAATGGTTAATTTTTATTGTGTAATGAACAGAAACTGCTCTTTGTAAATAATTGGTATCTGTTTTGGGAGAGACCCAGGCTGTATCGTGCAGAAGGACTCCACCCCAGCCGGATCGGAGCAGCTGTTCTATCGGACAACATCTCCAAGATGATTCGCACCAGATGACTAGTAAGTCAAAGTCCAAATCACAGCCTTTGCTGTCCAAACTTAACTAATATGCATTGTGTAGAACATTATATAGAAACTGTTTATCTAAAATCTAGTGTAGGATCTTATTGTAATTAAACCAGAAAATCTAAATATCAGTGAACAAAAACAATTTCTAAAGCTAGGTCTTCTAAACATTAGATCGCTCACACCTAAGGCGGTTATTGTAAATGAAATGGTCACAGATAATAATTTCGATGTTCTGTGCCTTATTGAAACCTGGCTTAAACCAAATGAGTATTTCGGTCTAAATGAATCTACTCCACCAGGATACTATTATAAACATGAGCCTCGTCTGATCGGTCGTGGCGGGGGTGTTGCAACTGTGACGATCACCAGTTGGAGTGCTCCAGAGAATCACCAGAGGGCACTCTACATCTGAACTGATCACTCCCACCAGAACTCCGTTTCCCATAATGCCTCTTCCCTGTGACTGATTACACACACACCTGCACCTCATTTCAGACTGCCTATATAAGCTACACTCATACAAGGACTCTTTGCGAAGTATTGCATTGCCACGGCTTGTAATTTCTGAGCGTATATCCTGTTTCTGGTTTCTCTGGTTTTGATCCTGGTTTGTTTCCTGACTTCTGCCTGTTTGCTGCCTGCCCTGATCTTCTGCCTGTTACCTGACGACTCTCTGCGTTCACTCTCTGATATCCCTGTTTTGCTGTTTCCTGACCCCTGCCTGTTTGATGATTCTAAATAAAGCTGCACATGGATCTCATCTCGTCTCCAGCTTCGTAACAGCAACAATCTATAAAGATATTTTTAATATTACTCAGAAAACAGGTCACAGGTTTAATTCATTTGAAGTACTTGTGCTAAATGTTACGCTCTTAGATGTAAGAAGGAAATCCATGTTATCTCTAGCCTTGGCTACTGTATATGATGTAAGATTTTTTTTCGCCAGGCGAAATCAAGCCCGCGAGCACCCCCCCATTAGCATGATAAGGTATGTCGTAGCCGATGTCAACCCCCCCCCCCCCCCACACACACACACACACATACACATTCATCCACGTACCTCAGTGGCAATCGAGTTACAAGACTTTTATGGGACCAATGGAATGTGGACAAACTAATGTCTCTGAACAAAGAGAAATACATCTCTTTTGGTTTAAAGACATTTAACAAAGGTATTCAATGGTTTTTGTGTATATGTGTCTTCCCCATGTCACAGTGAAATAACTTTGTTGGTCACAGTTTAAATAGGAATTAAAAATACCTTCGTCATGCATTTGAAACATAAGTGTATATTCCTTTGATATAACATAATGTTCCTTGATATCTCTAGAATGCTTATTGAATGAAACACTCGAATATGCATAGAGATGTAAAGTAAAGTGTTTTTAATTCGTTTTACTGCCAATGAAGATCAAATTGTTATTATAGAACACACCCCCTTCCACGAGAAGCGCGCGCTGAGGAACAAAGGACCATAAAAAGGACCATAAAGAAGGCTTCTCGCGTGTAATATCCACTCTCCGATTGGCTCAAGCCAACAGGAAGGGATGGATTTCTCCAAGGTGATAAATGTGAGAACGCAGGTCCGCCCCCCCTCTTCTGAACTTTCCAGCGCTCAACATGTAAACCTAATGGGACTCTGATCCAACCATGGATCTTCCTTTTGTTCGTCTAAAAGTTTCATCTTTCCTCAAGTGGACTACCAAGTTCGTCTTCCAGGAAAGGAAGTGGACTTTGCCGAACTATCTCCTCGGGTAACGTCACCTCAAAGACTCTCAGCCTTTCAAACACTGGCGCTAAATGCCGACGGACGCCACGTGACTCCCCACGGAACAAAGCAGCCATGAACGAGCCGGGACGGGCCGCACAAACATGCCGCGGCCGCGCTTCACGTGACGCACGCGCCGGACCGGCGCACCTCTAGCCGACACGTGGCCCGAACGGGTCGAGCAACGAGCCCACGACTCACACAGACCACATGTGCCTTGCAAGTATACCTTCTTTAGAGCTTCTAAGAAGCATTAAGAAAGTGTTTTTGGGTGTCAAGAAAGGTTAACTGACTGTTTTTGATGAACGTAACTCTCTCTCTCTCTCTACAACTCACTCTCTCTCTCACTCTCTCTCTCAAACTCACTTAACTTGCGCGTATCCATTGTCTAAACGCTCTGCGTCGTCTTAGTTTGTGTTTTAATGTTTGTAAATACATGTATCATTGTAACGTAGTGAATGCTTAAGTAGGAACTTTTTAAATACAAAATATGCTTACCTTGACTGATTGTCTTGCTCATGATACGGGTCAATGAAATGTCGATTTAAAGCTACACGCTTTACAGAACTATAAAATACCTAAGAGGGTATTTGGTTATATAGCAGGGAAGGCAGATTCTAGTGGCCACAGAATTTGTTTTCACAAGCTATATAACTTAATTGAGCTAATTGATTTTACCTGTCTTGTAAAACGTGGTCCTTGCAATCAATAACAATTAATTTGTGGTGGATTGCGGGGATGCACATGTATGCATATGGGTAAAATTAATAAATTAACATGTAAGACCGGTCTGATCCAAATCTGTATGAATATATATTAATTATCAATTATTAATTATGATATGCAAATTCCCCCTGATCAGAACCGACCCAGAGTCTTTACATGAATGGTGGAGAATGCTGAGCATTTCAAACTTGTTTATGAGCAATCAATTTCAAGCTAATGTGTATATTGTTATTTAATATTGTTTATGTAATATTTAATATTACACGCGCGCATCGGAGTGAACGCTTTGCGAACTCACGATATGATTGAGCTGGGCACGAAAGCCGCTCAGTCAAGCACATTTAACAAGCTGCTAAATGTTCAAACATTTTAGTCACTGTTAATTGTTAAAAATAAACTGCAGTTTCCATAGTATTAAACTTGTTCTGGCACAGATGGAAGAGAAACCTCTGCGCATAAACAACATTTTTAATAATTATAACTCCTCTGAATGAACGATAATTCTTCTGAAAGAGTCGAAGAGATCGGTAAAACGATGCTCTTTTACTGTTCTTAAAAGGCCTTATATTATAATCGTTAGAGTAACGATAAGCTCCTGGTTGAAAAAACATTGACTTAGCTACTCAATGTATAAAACCGCCAAGCATATTATCATAAGTGCTATTTGATATATGCCTGTTGGAGCAGGAAACAGACGAGTAATTCCTGTTTTCCTTTGCACAATGCAGCGAAGAAAACCTGCGAACGTGTTTTAAACAAATATAGCAAAAAAAAATCCCAAACTGAAAACATTCTTATCATTAATACTAGTTGTGATAAATGTTATTTGGAGTTTAGAAAACAGACGAGTAATTCCTGTTTTCCTTTGCACAATGCAGCTAAGAAAACCTGCGAACGTGTTTTAAACAAATATAGAAAAAAAAAATCCAAAACTGAGAACATTCAATCATTAATACTAGTTTGATAAATGTTATTTGGAGTTTTGAAACAGACGAGTAATCCTGTTTTTTTTGCACAACGCAGCGAAAAGAAAAAATCCTGCCAAACGTGCTTGTAAAATATCGTACCGGAAGAAAAAATCCGTCGAGATTTAAAATTCCGTAATATTTGTGATTATTCTCTCTCTGAGAAAATCACAGGGGCAGCAGGCTGGTTGTAATACTACTGCCAGACACTAGGGTGCGCCCTTGAGTGCTTTGCAGTATCAAATTTCCACCGGTGTCCTGACCTTACCCCGTGTGAGCGCAGTGGCGCCATCGTGTGGACACTAACAGCTAGGTCATCTTTTCCTCAAAATTCTCTGTTAGAAAATTCCTATTTTCTTACTGAAATTTTGAACTAGTTTCTCTAACTTTCAATGCATGTGCAATTTACAGCCTCGTTGTAATAACATGATTTTCTTTACCTTGACTGTGTGCATTTGTTTTGAATTTGGTTCAAACCACGTTTGAATTTAAAATTCAGAATTAAGTCTTAGCAGCTTCTGATGACCACTTAGAGGAAAGCGCCCCTTGTGGCAGCCCCTTTTGCTAAGTCATCAGCTAACATCACTCTGTTTTTGCATGGCTCTCTCTGTTGGTTGTATTCTGGTTATCACTGATCCCTCACCGTAATCGTGATTATCATCAAATATGACACCAACCTTTAATTTCCTACACTTATTCAAATTTGTTTGAAACAGACAATTTCGAAGTTTAATTTGAATTAATTCTCTCATTTCCATTGGGAATTGTTTATGGCTTTATTTCTATATTTCCTCCTCAAATTATTTTTAATAATTTTGATCTGGTCTCGGTACAACTGTATCCTTACTAATCTAATGGTTACTTAACCCCTATGCATTTGCTCAATTTGAATTGTGTTTAAATCAGTTTGAATGCAATTTAAATCAAGCTCTCTGTCAGCCCGGGGGAAACACTAGCAGGAAGTGGCTCAAAACCCTTAGTGGCCAAAACCCGCCACTACAGCTCGCTTCCTCCTGTGTTCTTCATTGCGGCACTCTATCCCTTTCCTGAATGGAGGCTAGGTTATTCTGATAAGTAACATTGTCATAATTTTTTTTTTTTGTTTGTTTTTTTTTTTTTTGTTTATACCATAATTTTAGTAAAGCTGTTGCCTTTGATTTTTCTACAAAAAACACTCAATTTGATTTAGATAAAGGAGCTTTAATTCACATTGAAGTACACTTGTTCTTCATTCTGTTTGTGTTTGCAAGTAGAAATCTCTCTCGTGCTGTGATGATTTGACAGTCATCTCTGCCTGGGTCCAGCGAGCTGGTTCGTCTAATCTGCGTCACCATCACTGACTGAGCGTGAGTCTCGGACTTTTCTGTATCTTCTGTTGGTGCGGCCCGCAACACGATATCACCAATCTGGCACCGCCGGTTGTTGTCAAGGTCAAGTTGCTTGAGAGGGCGCACCTCGGTACAGATGCACCGAAAGGCCCGGGACACTGCTGTCATGTGTGGGGCGACAGAAGGACCAACCACGATGCTGACTCCGGCCAGAATGACCTCATTTCACCCCAGGCAAACTAGAAAAGGTATTAAAACCCATCCACTTACTATTTGCCACAGAACTAGAGATTCCCCTGGTAATTTGAAGTGGTTGGCTTCCTCCTCTCCGAGCCACAAACCGGCTCCAAACAGGCTTAGGCCTTCTCTTCTTCCCCTTTCTAACACTGCTGGTGTACTACTGCCATTTTAGTACAGACCTCCCCATCTCTGATGGTTGCATGTTACTTCAAACTTTGCTAGATTGCCATTGCTCTGTTCTGTTGTGCTCTGTTCCTTTCAGTTCACCTAGAGACAGAACCTCTCTGACACACCAAGGAAAGCTGAAGAATAGTTTGACAACCAAGTCGTTAGCACTCAGGTGACCCCTAAGCTAGCGCCCTGTCAAAAACCTTCATTCAGACCCATGATGACCTACCCAAATTGTCCCACCAAACGGTTTAAACTGTCTGCATCAGTTAACCAAAATTCTCATATACGGCTTAGCCTGTATTATAGCTCGTTAAACGTAGTCGAACTGGCATTGGTCTGTCTGTGTGTGTTGTGTTCCTCTCGTCCACATGAAGCCAGTATGTTCCAGTCCACAGTCCACAACCCGCTGGGACGACCTGGGACAACCTGGAGACATGGCTGAGATTCATGACATCTCCATCCCTGCCCAAAGCCACCAGCGACTCAGAGCCCCAAGCCAAGAGCAGCTGACAAAGACTGGGCCAGACACGTCACAACCTCGCTCACCAGCTCAACGCACACGCACGCCTCCGCGAAAGGAGCCGCATCGCCCTGGAGCACAAGGTTGTAACGCGAGGATGACAACTACCCCGAGCTACCGAAGGAAGTGGAAAGACTTCAAACTGCCCTGTCTAATTTTTCCATAGACTGAGAAGAATAGTCAGAGAAAAGAACTAAAAAGAATTCAACGAGAAACTCCGACAAAGTGAAGTCTCTTGCAAAGAGCAGAGACTGAACTGAAAGAGACTCAAAAGCCACGGCCTGCGCAAGAGGCCCGTGCGACCACCCACAAGCTCGTTCAGCAGAGACAAGATCTCGAACACGAACTTGACCCACAGAGTTGCAACACTCTGATAGACTGCAGCATGACTGGAAGGGGAGGACACACACCACAAGCTTCCCCTGACCAGTCTGCACATTTCAGCCAATGCACAAGAGCTGAAAAAGGGGGGTGGAGAAGCCCGCCTTCCACAACATCTCTGACAATCTACAAGATAGTGACCTTCCACCTGCTGTCTCCAACCGGTGAACACGACACCGACACCAGCAAGACAGACCCCGGAGGCTTGCCATCACCACCGGCTACCGAACGAGTTTTCTGTGGAACTTACAACGAACCTGTAACTGAGGAGGACGCCAGTTTCAAGAAACTTTCCCTCCAAAACCCGTCAGTCACCATAGTTCTCTCGGCCCCACACCATGCCCACTCAACGAGGCAAGCCAAAGCCCAGTAAAATTCCTCAAAACCCAAATTATTCTGAACTGCAGAACCAGAAGACACACAGCACGAACACCGTGCAAGACTCTGCGTTTGTAGAATTAGAATTTTACTAAGTTAAAGGAATCTGAGATAGGCATGTAAGCCTCAACGGCCGACGGACTATGCACGACTCTTTTGAAAACAGACAGTTTCTAGATGTTGTTTAAATCACACCGTTAAACATTAGGTTTGTGACAGTGAAGAGTTACAGAAAACACCATCTCCAAACAGGGCCTACAGTACGTTACCCTGACGACAGAGTGTAGTAAAACCACCCGAGTTTTAAACTATTGTTAACCTACAGGCGTGCACTCGATCATCGCGACCCAACTAAAACGCAACGTGCAACACGCATCTTGATCGCTGGCTTATCTAATGCAGATAAAACAAATAGCTGGAATTGACATCTCTACTTTAAAAAAAAAAACAGCCTTAGAGTCCCAACTGATATCAAGAACTTCAGCATTAAAGCGTAAGTCTGTGTAACAAAGGTATCACCTCAGCAGCTTGTAATCTGTACCGATATCTATTCTGCTTTGGTAAAGAAATCCAAATCGCGTATGACTAAACCTGTTCCTGACGAAGGAAGCCCAGGACAGAGTTATATGTAGGTAGACCTGGGAG